>JARJDU010039716.1:0-15591 GCA_030264695.1 Lissagria laeviuscula
GTGGTAATGGATAAACGCTTAATTGATTATAAATGTCATCTGATCGTAGTTTACCGATTACTAAATCAATGTACGATTCCTTAATTGATATTCTCCTAAAATGTACAAGAATACAGTTAATTATTATAATAATGAACAATAATCTAAATGTATAAAAATGAATCCCTATTTTCATTAGACACGTCATAACTGGAGGACGATTTCTAATACTCTGTTTCGAATACTAAGGCAAAAGCAAAAAACCCGGGTTTAAACTAAAACTCTTGTTAGTTTTCCTCCATCACAAGATCATAATTTGATCAACAGTCCAAAACGTTCCCAAATCAGTAGTATTGCTAAAACACCGTAGATGACGCACCCTGATCGTCAAAATTTGTCCGTTAAAGCCGATATTCGTTAAATCGTGGTCCGTTAAACCGAGGTATGAGTGTACTTTGTTGATGCTTCTTACGAAACAAAAAATTTAAAAAAAATTGCGCAGAAAATTGTCTTAATAATAAAAATAGATGTATGTATGTTTTCAAAGTCTATCTATCTATCTATCATTAAATAATTTGCTAATAAAAAGTATTTACCTGAAATAGTCCTCTGGATAATTATTAGGTTTTTTGTTAGAATTTAAACCTGTTTCTCTTAGAAGTTTACAGACTTCATCAATACAACTTTGGGTATCCCGTCTCTGAGGCGTATAGCGATAATACGAAACCAATAATCGTTCTCGAATAATTCCTTCAATATGTGTATCTACTATAAGTAGCATAGCTCCATATAAATATAAAGCTTCGCACTGCTCAAAACAAAATTGATTATATTTCACAGTATGTATATATATGTCCAAATCAAAATATAGATATAATTGAATATTTCAATATAAAATAAAGAAATAGGAAATACCATACCAATAATTGTTTTCCTTCCATATCAGTAAAGACATTTTCCAAAGACTGATGAATGTAATAGCCATCATCTAATTCTTGGATATAATGATTTAAATCTGTAATATATGTATGAATGCTTTCAAAAGCCAGATAAAATCTCTTAATGATTTCAATATGATTGCATTTAAATTCCTCATCCAAATCTCGAAGTGTCTAAATTATATGTAATTATTATCAATGTAATGTAAAAAAATATAGGATATTAATAACTTACATCATTACTTTCAATTTTTATATCATGAGCATCAGCTGTTTTAAAATAACTAAAGTCCTGAATAACATCAACATATTTCTGGTAATCATGCTTATTTAATCTGAAAGAAATATACATTAGTATTTATAAACTTATAGAGCATAAAGTAAAAATATTTACCGAAATACATTGGGAATATAATGCTTCAAACGTAATATTTCTGCAATTATTGCATTCCCTCGAGATACTAATTGAAGAATTGTTTGACCACATACATTATTATCAGCTAGAAAGTCTTGTATTACTGGTGCTTTATTCATTATCACAACTAATACACCACGATAATTTTTAAATGCTTAAAAGACTCTTAAAAACATATACAGTATAAGAAAAAACTGCATATCTCATTATCAATCAGCTGTGTTTATTTAAGCTGTGTAGGTTATGAAATTCTAGGGAATACCTTGGGACTACCACGTTTTCTTGCTTGATTAAAAAAAGTTTCAAATAAAACATGAATCTATATATTAAAGAATTAGTATGAACAATATAAAATCTAATGAAATGGCTGCAAGACTTCCTTTGGTCGTAATATTAGGTGCAACAGGCTCTGGGAAAACGAAATTGTCTATAGATTTAGCAAAAAAATTTGCTGGTGAAATAATTGGTTCGTATTAACAGAATAATTAGAATGAATTTTGTAATATACAGATTTTTATTTAGCTCATATGTTTGAATTAATAATTTTTTAGGAGCTGATTCAATGCAAATTTATAAAAAACTTGATATAATTAGTGCAAAACCTACTGCAGAAGAGCGTCAAGCAGCTCCTCATTATATGATTGATAAATTGGATCCACACGAACTATGCACTGTATTAGACTTTAGAAATGAAGCTGTATCTATAGTATCCTTTTATTTCATTAGGAGATTAATCAGAGCATATTAAGCTTGTTTTATGCAGTTAAATTGAATGGACATAATCTATTTAAAGGTAACTGATGTTACTCTCCAGTTTCAAAATAAGAGTTAATTTATATCACAACTCAGGATTATATGGCCTATTATCACATTTACAAGCTTACTCTTATTTTGACCTTGTAAATGTTCTATAATTTTTTTGAGTAAATTGGCAAACAGGCAAAAAATAATTACAGCAATGTGCAATAACCCAGCTTAAAATAAATATTTGCATTGTCATTCAAATTACATTTTTGCCAACATTAGTTATATATTTGAAATGTTTTAGTTCATATTGAGTAACTTTTAATAGCAATGAAACAAATTATTATTAGAATTTAATAGTAAATATGAAAAAGTTAGAGCAATTTTATTAAATGCATACTTTAAAATGAATGAACAAATTGCATGTTTTATAATGGCTGGTAAAACATATTTAATTTAGCAATATTATGTAGTATTGCAAAATATTGTATAGTATGTTGAAATCATTAGATTTATATTATTCTCTACAAACTTCTATTCCATAAAATTATCTGCAATGTAATAATTCGAATAGATTTTTTCTTTTTCATGAATAATTCTTATAATCGAAATATATGGTAACGAATTTTCCTATTATAATTCAGATCGATAGATTATTTACGGAAAATAAATTACCTATAGTCGTAGGCGGTACGAATTACTACATTGAGTCACTACTCTGGAAAATTCTTGTGGATGAGCCTGGAGTGAGTCCGAAATTTAAACCTTGGGAATTTCGTATGAAGAATCCAAATGTCACAAGCAGTGAATTACATGAAAAGTTGAAATTTCTAGATCCAGAAATGGCTAATCGTTTACATCCAAACAATAAGCGAAAAATTATCAGGTTTTTATCGTCGCATTTTTATGCTTTATTGTTATTTATTATTAAATCTTATCATTTATTGTTTTCAGTTAACAATATTTACTGGGAAATCTTTAAAATTAGGAAATTAATATTTATTTAAATGAATGAATACGGTATATAAGTAACATTTCAATTGTTATAGGGCCTTGGAAGTATATGAAGACAAGGGTCAGAAAGTAAGTGAAATATTGAAAGATCAACAATCATCAGAAGGTGGGAGTTCACAAGGAGGAGGTTTAAGATACACAAACACTTTAATATTCTGGTTGCAATGGGATCAATCTACATTAGATAGTCGAATAGATAAAAGAGTTGATGCAATGATTGCAGAAGGTCTTGTTGAAGAATTACTGGATTTTCATAATGAATACATGAAGACGTGCATGATCAATGAACAGTTAATAATAGTATTCTCTTTAATAATATTTTTATTTTGAAATATTATTATTTTTAGAACACCGGATTATACAACAGGCATTTATCAAATGATTGGATTAAAAGAGTTTCATGCTTATTTAATGATGGAAAGTGATCAACGAGCATCAAAGGAGGGCAAAGAGGCTTTAGAGAATGGTATCGAAGTTTTGAAAAGAGTAACTCGGCGTTATGCACGTAAGCAAATTCGATGGATAAAGAATAGATTTCTTGGTCGAGATGATAGAGGGGTATGGATTCAATTAAATATTAGTATGCTCTTAGTAACAGAAACAATATAAAAATTTATAGGTGCCACCATTGTACGCCTTAACGGCGAATAACGTTGAACAATGGGATGAAAATATTACACAACCGGCAATAAAAATCATTGAAAGTTTTATATCCGAAACGCCTTGTGACTACGAACCTGAAGGGAAAATTACTATAAAATCAATGGCTAATTCGACGGACGAGACTTTTTTTTGCGAAACTTGTCAACGTACTTTTGTGGGAAGTTTTCAGTGGTCAGCCCATCGAAATTCTCGTAAACACAAGTTACGAGCAAATAAGTCGAATGATGCTGTTAATATTAAGAGACAATGTGTAGATAAGGGATTATTGTATGAAGAAAATTAAATCCGTTGTTAATACAATTTAATTACTTTATTATAGTCTAGTTAATGAGTTAATCCTTATGTGAGCCTTTTGTTAATGGATTTTTTAATGGCATATATAGTGAGTCTGGCGCCATATGATATAATTTATGTGTATAAATAACAAATGATTGAAAGTAACGATCGCGTGCTGTTTTTCCGTGGGAGTAGGTATGACGCAGATTTTCCGGACCGCGTTGGACAATATTTCATAATACGTTACAATGCAGTTTCTGTCAATTGGGACCAAAATAAATAGATTTTCATTGAATATATATACGTACTTGCTTCCTGCGTTTATATTACTCATTAGTACCGAACTATTATTGCACAAACAATGTACCTATTTTTTGAAATAAATGTAATATGGTAAATGCCATTCGTTTTTAAATATAGTTGAATAATATTTATTATCTCATACAACTTCCAGCGACCATAAACAATTAAATAATCAGTAACATCACTCTGTATATAAAGAAATAAATCTCTATTTGCCGTGGTCATACCATAACTTGAGAACTTAATAGGTTTCATTCATCTTATTTACCTAAAAACTGGTATAGGAAACTCCATGTTAACTGATCATGTGACTGATTGTGATCATACTAATTGAGCTTCTTATCTAATTTTTTTTGCGAAATTTCATAGCTGCCAAAAACTATGCCCCTATCGTTTTACTTTCTCGAATTTTGAATCGAAAATTCGCAAATTCGACCACTATACGAGCGTATATTATTTATCGTTTAAATAATGCACTTTTCGAATTTTGTAAAAATATCAAATACCTTGGCCGTAATCAGTAACGAGCCGAAAGAAAATTTTTGTTCTTCGTACTGCTGTCCCTAATTTAAAACATACGCGGCCATACGCATTCGACCTCACCTTTTCCTTGCTGCCCACTTCAATCCACACCACCGGAAAAACAGTTCGTAGAGTAAATGAGCCTCTTAACCAAAATTGTTATTCATACTTTATGTGAAAGAAAGAAAAACAGGTGAATTTATACACCCATAAAATGAAAGAGGGTGCGAGTTTACTATGAAGAAGAAATGAAAAATGTTACAAAATCAAGTCAAATAAGAGGAATATCATAAAGTAAAATGATGGGGGATGATACAAAAAGGGGTAAGTTTAATAAAGTAAAATCCGCGAGTGATTTAAAAAAAAAAGAATCCATAGATGTCAATATTGTTTTACCTTCATTGTTCCGGATATTGACTCTTCCTTGGTCCTTCAATTAGGTATTTTTTTACCTTATATTTTCTTTCTCTTTTTATACAAGAACTAGTATGATTCTGTAAATACTCACACAATTATTTAAATAAAATTTACGCAATGAAGCAATCAACATTTTATTTTGTAAACTCTTAGGAACTAAAACCAATTTAAACAGCTTACAATAGATGTGTTATTATATAATATATGTATATTATAAATATAGGGATTACAATAATAATTACACAAACAAAAGAAAGCATATCTCAAAAAAAATGAATAAATCAAAGAGTTCTTTTCTTGTTTTTACAAATAGATGTATGCATAAACTTGTTTAATTAAAGTTCGTATAAAAATGAAGAAAAAAAGGAGAATAAGTACAATAGTAACATAATAGTGTAGATATATGTACATAATTTTAATAGATATAAAAATAATTCAAAGGCGTTAATTGTATCATCATCATTTTCATTAATCTTTTAAGTCTCCTACTCAATAAGCATTCGACTCGTTTTTGTTACTTGTATCTTCAATTAATATATATTGTTTGATTTGTAATTATAATGATCGCTAGAAGATAAAAAGGTTACTTTTAACTTACATTAATTAATACACACTCTTAGAAAACACTATACGTTTTCAATAGATGCTATGTATTTAGTCGATCAAGTACGAGAATTGCCCTGTTCTCAAATGTTCGTTTGTTATTACAATTGTTGCTTTTGTTTTTTTAGATGTTATATATGTCGACTTTAATAAGTTGTGCATTCTTAAATATATGAAAAGTTTGCCTTGGGCTCTAATGCTTTACTTTCCCTCTTTTTGTTCTTGTTTGTTTGCTTGTTTTCATCATATTATATTTTTTTTAGTTGCAAGTTTAATTATTAACATATTTGGTTGTCGCGAGGATCACAGGTACACGTTATCATTCTTCATATCTATTTAATTATAACTCTTCATTAAAAGTTATAGCAATGTCTTTGTATTCGGTAATGCATTATTTTGTTCTTTGCAAAAGTGAGAAAATAATGCACCAGCAAGAGCAAGACAAATTTTTTTCGGGTATATATACTGTAAAATTTATAAATTTGCCTCTGTATTTTAATGGTTTGCGTAAAAAAGTAGATTTTTTTTCATATATTTTTTAATTTTTTCGATTTTTATTTTATTTTATTTCTTTGTATATAAATATAGTTAAATTCTGTTTGTCCTTTTGTTTTTTTTTGTTTCTTTAGTTTTTGTTTTTCCTCTTCGTATCAAAATATCGTATAAAATACTGTAAAATATAGTTGTACTAATGAACACAACAATTCTCTTGATCTAACTAGTTGTAAGTGTAAGAAACTATTCATCATTAAATATTTAATATTTTTCGTAGGCTCCTAGTTAATCCTATGCCATACATTTTATATATATATATATATATATTTATATTTTCAAATATTCAATAATGCGTTATACTTTTTTTTTCAGAATAATGTAAAATATTCAAGTTTGCAAATGTTGCATAATTTAATGCAAAGGGAAGACTGTTTTTATTTTTCGTAAATTGCAATTAAAATCAATAAGTATATCAAAACTTTAATCGAAGATCAAATTGCCGTAATAAATCGTTATAATTGTAATAAGGGTAAAATAAATGTCATCGATCCGACAAGATAAACAAAAGTAAAACAGATTAATAGTAATAAATGAAAACAAAACGTGTATCTCTTAGTAAATAAACAAGCAAATAATTGACATTATTTATTAACAATATGTTTCATAGAAAGATGTCTTAAACACAATAAAAAAAAAAGAAATAAAAATGTAAAACATAAACACGAAATCAAGATTTCTTTCATTTCTATTTCTTCTGGATCTACCAAATTACTAAATCTAATATTGTGACTATTATTACACCCAATTTGCAGTCACGTCATTTTGTTATATTTTATGCATCCTTAAACTTATTTCATTTGGAAGTGTTCCTTATATGTCATAAATCATTGTTAGTTAGTTAATTGTTAGTCAATTATAAATTTTGCATGTTTTCTTTTTCAGTATTCATGATGCTTAATATTTTCTTAAAGGTAAAAATCGTAATTATTAAAAACTATATCACATGATGGGTAGGTACCATATTACTAAAGTATGATATTGTTTCTTAATAAATTTTAATTAGTAAAATATATACCTATAGCGTTATGAATATATATATATTTTTATCGGCTACAGTAGCTTCGTTTCATTATTCCAGCAAGAATTAAAAATTTGCCAATTCATTAGCATACCCTATCAATTTTAGGTATTTTATTTATATCAAAGATAAATATCAACGAATTCTATTGTAGCAATTGATAATAATAATAAAAATCAGTGTATTTTCGAGACTTCCTTCGTGTTTAACTTGCATTTCATTTGCGTTGCCCTTAATAGTAAATGGACTTGCACTAACATGTAAAAATTATTATTATATCTAATTTAATTATTTTAATATGCATGAATAAAAAAAAATTGCGAACAACGTAACAATTTAACATTAGTTACCATAAAACGGTTACCTATTTTAGAACAAATAAAGAACGAATTGTCGGCTGTTTTCGCATATATCCATGTTCCAAAATATTTTATTCAAGTATTAAATTCAAGTGTTTGAAACGAAGCTTCGACATGACATTAAATAAGGCAAAATCAAATATATGTTCGTGAAAAGAAAACTAAAAATGAATTTCGTTCTACTCTAAAGTTTAAACAAATCCGAAATATGTTGTATATACATGCGTTTTATGCCAAATTATCAATTTTGAATCAAAATAGAGCGAATAAATTGCATTTCTTTGCTGTTAACACTATAAAATGAAAGAAAAATGCATTCAACCTCTTAAATTTGATTGTATGGGAATAAATTTACAAAAGAACCTCGCCCTCCGATAAGTTCAGTAACAAATAGAGAACTAAAAGTCTAAATTCTAATTCGAAAATAAAATTAAAACAAACAAAACAAAAATACGTTGCAATGTTTAATTAAATCACAGTTATATTGTTTCTCTATGAATTTTGCGCGATTTTGTTATTTAACTTTTGTATATTGATGGTATATATGTATCATCGTAGGAAGTATTTATACGATATAGTATTTTTCCATTAAATATTCATTCTTAATTACGAGTAGTTGTAAACTATATAACTATCGAGACGATTATTTGTTATTCGTAATGTTATCAAGAAGTTATTATCCTTGATTAAGATGACATTTTAGTTATACGAGCTAAGAACGAATGTGTGTGTATTGCGCAACATTCATTTTATTTCACGCTCTCAACCATCTTATCTATGTTTGGGGGCTAAACTCGAACGCAATTGCGATACTCGCATTCTTAATCGTTTCTGTTGTCGTCGCATTTCATCAACCTGCCTTTTCATCGTATCCGAAATGTCTGTAAGTTTATGACAATACACTGCAGCCTCACGTAATATGACTACTTTTGGTGCGCGTTCCCGCTTGTTTACCTCTGGTACCAAAACTCGTAACTCTTCGAAAGCATTCCGCAAATCCACCCGTCGTTGACGTTCCATATTATTATGTTCGATGCGCTTTTCGGACGGTTCCTGCTCACTGTCGCTGCTCATTTGATGTGCATGAGTATGATAGACCCGATTTTGTTTTTTATACGGCGAAGTGGACATTCGATGACGATTGCGTTTAATACCTCCTCGAACTTCCGATCGTCGTTTTGATGGTGAATGCTCAACGCTGCCGCTTTTGCGTGGCGAAATGGTACGGATGCCATTTTTGGTAATCGCAGACGCCATCGTCTTCTGGATTTGTTGGCGGTCTTTTGTCGTCGGATTGGTTGGTAATGCGCTAACTGCACGTTGGGAATTCATGAACTTTTCATCAGTCGAAACGACATCTATTTCTTCCTCTGCACAAAAAGAAAACAGGAACATTTTAATTGTATAATGAATTTGCATATACATATTTAAAATTCGCAATTTCTGTCTGCCAAATGCTGCATAAATAATATTCGTTTGTCGGCTAATAATCTTCTAAAGTAAATGACGCATTTCAAAACATTCTAAGAGTAACTAGAATTCTTCTTCTAAGCGGTGGCCTTTTCGATTCGGCGAAAGGACGAAAATATCAGTTTTGCCAAGCGGAATCTCTACCTGCTTCTGCATTAATTGTGTGTTTCTAGGAACTGCGACCGCCCATTTTTATTTTACTACGAACAGAAAGTTTCCTATTGCAGAGAACAGATAATGCCTGTACATCGAAATAAGTCTTCTCAAGCTGTAAGATGAACTTGAAAGCGTAAAATTGAGTAATTCTACTTTGTTCGTAATGTACAAGGTTGTACGCTGAGCTTTCTTATCTCATATTTATCTCTTCTTTCTCACACTTTATCTATTTGAAGGCGAGAAGGAATAGGTCGGTATTTCTAGAAGCAAGAGCTAAACGGAATTTAAATTTGAGACGTGAGTATCAAGCGAAATAGGATAAACGTGTGAGAATAAATATTATTTGTACAGGATAGGATATACAATATGGATAAGGAAAACATATTCACAGAGCAGGGTTATTTTAGCATAGAGATGACAATTATGCCAGGAAGTATATATATATATATAGTTTATATATACACCCACTCAATTTAAATCTAGTCGTATTAATAATAACGACCTATAATAAACTTAAGACAATAAAATTAAAAAGTTTTGCTAATATATAACTAACAACCCAACCTCACTCACGCTTATTCGCAATCATATTAAAAATTCCTCGAAGCGCACCTAATATCATAAAAAAACGTGTACAAAAACGATGGAGCGCCGTTTTCTCTTTTTTTTTTCTTCTCTCGTTTATCTTTTGTCGCTCATAGCAACCGGTATCGGCACCTAAAAGCACCGCCGGCGCGGCGCACTTACTCAGAAAGAGACCGGCAACTTGTGAACTGAATGAATGGGTGAATTGAGTTGGAAACTCCTGCACAATGATCATGAAGGTGGTATAATGGTATAGGTGTAAGCAGGTAATATTTCACCGTATGCGCTATCTACTTCTAATAAAAAGTGCATTGAAAGTAATTTACTTAACCATTGTAAAAAGGTCTGTGCTTATAACTATTACCTGCATTTTCTTTTTCATCAACAAAATGAAATTTGACGAATTCTTAGAAGAAAAAATATTGAAAAGTAATAATATGAAGAATAGGTACTATGTACTATATATAATTGAATAAGTAAGTGATGATGCTTTGCAAAGACCGCATCACATACTTAAGCCTCTTTCTCCATATGTTCTTGCGCTTCTTAAGATGAGAGAATGTTGTTCTCTAAAACTGGATCCGCCAAGCGACCTTTCACATTCTTTCCGAGTAGGTACTGTATGTAACATAACGCATACATGTCAGAATACCTCACAGTAATGAGAAGACTCCTTTTCCTTAAGTAACGGTGAAATATTGAAGAAAAAAAAAAGAAGCAATCGTCAAATTACGAATGACGAATGAGAACGATTTGGCATGCGTCCATTTTAGGTGTTAATTCTCTAATTGGACCGCTTCTACCTTTACGTGCAACCATTCTATTACGTCGAATTCCGTGCACTCTGGGTTTGAATGAATTGAGAATGAATGGATTTTCTAGACGTAAAAGAGTTTCGAATTGTGTTGGCGTCTGCACTCGGTGAAAACTCATAAATGAGTGAAATAAGATCGAACTGCGCGGGTTAGACATAAGCATTAATGCTTATTATAGTCTTTAAGGTTTCTTAATGAAATTCTAAGGGAGATCGTGGGGGGTGCGTGGGTCGCCGGATGTTAAAGTTGTGAATGAATTGAAGAGTTTCGTAATAGCATAATATATTCAACTCATTTGCTCGAGTGCATTTGCAGGAAAACGTATTAAGCAATAGGTTAAAACTGAATGCGGTACATAAGGTAATTCATTATAATCATATTCAAATTGATTGTATCAGTCAAATGGCTAAACTTTCATGAGCGTATGGTTGATGATTCTTTGGACAGTTTGGAATTATTTTCTTGTTTCTTATATTTATTTGTATAGCTCCAGAGTCGGAACTGGTCCAAATGTATAAGAATAATAACAACAATCCGGTCCTGAATGAGATGTGAAGAACGACCGCAAAGGAATGTGGAAGCGAAACGACTCCTCTCGCTTTGGTCGCTAACTAGCATCGACCTGCAGACCGCCACAGCATCCGATATTTCTCTTTTATTTATAGACAATTTTTGCTCCGGTATTTTAAATACTCCTTCAGTTTAATTGAAATATCCGCGTTCGTTTCCATTGTGTCTAATTGTCTATTTTTATATAGATAGGCCTAGATTCGAAGAATGTTGAAGGAAAGGAGGAATTTCCTTAGACGCGAATGATGCGCCGTTGATGATATTTTTACAGTATGCGGGTGGACATGAGGTGCAAAACCTCAGGCAGCGTTTTGCTTTCAAACTGACTATTCGCTTACTTTATGCCGCAATGCCAAATATGTGGGTGTGACGCGAACGAACCTTCCCGACGACGCTTAGGAATAGAGCTACGCATGTAATCGAATAGACGCGTCTCTAAATATACAATATAGAAACGACGCCGTGCCGCGTCCCACCGCAGACGAATCCTTTTCGTGTATGTGCGACGCCAGCGTCGATGTGCGCCGGGAATTGACCTCCGCCGACGAACGTCTAGCCTACACTAAGTGCCATTATCCTCTCCATCTCTCCTTCGTTTTCCGTATATATGCATAATATACATCGCCACGAACATCAACATACATACACCTGTTGTAAGATTTATTATAATCTAAGCTCGATGTATGTGGAAACAGGAACAAAAATGTTTGACCAATTCGACTGTTACGATTTGCGTTTTTTTCAATGGGGTCTCTTGTGCAAAAAATATCGCACTTGGTTTTAAATAGTGCGTGTGAATTTGCGCGGCAGATCACGAACACGATCGGAACGCACTAGGAAGCGCGCGCGATATGCGAAACACGTGTACTACGTCCACACGGCCGGCCTTGACATATTATAAAAAAGCGACTACTAGCACTTTACTAGTGAACTTTATAGTAGTAGTTGTAGTAAGTACTAGCGAATTATAGTAGAATCATAGTTTGAGAACAGGATCGTTCGCGGTTCAATCATATACGCAATTTAATTGTAGCCGCGCGTGAGAGATTTTGCTTTCAGCGAGCGGGAGATCTATTTGCGCGCCAAATGATCATCACTGTGTCATCCACGCTCAATTTCCGTTGCTAACTGACACAGATACATGTGTTGTTATAGTTCAAATATGCTTTATGCAAGCTGTACTGAAATATTGAACATTAAAATTGCTATTAGTAGATTTTTCTCAATTGATAAAATGCCCAACCGGTAAGATTCCGCTAAAACAAATACAAACTTCTGAATTAGCGCTATTTTCATTAAGTGGTGGTGGCAAGGAATAATTTACCTACACCCCATTTTATTGTATTAAATTGCTACATAATTGAATTACTTATATTGTTAATTTATGAATTTATTGGAAAGAAGACAAATAATCCACAGATGTCGTTAAAATTGCAAACAGATATGTATTATAACTTGTGGTAACGCATAAATTCAATGAAAATTTAAATTTGGACAATGTGTTCTTCTTCATATTCCCTTTCATCTTTTCATTCATACCTTAAGCCGTAACGCCTTTTGTTATCCTGAATACAAGTGAAGAGATAAATGGAAATTTCGACAGTAGTGTATGTCACATAATGGATAGAATATAGCAGAAACTCCCAAGTATTGTGGGTTTCGTACTATGACAGGACATTGCAGAAGGAAAGGAAGTTTTTTAAAAAGACATAAAATGCATTGATTCCTCCTCTAGCATCCCAATAACGCACGTGTGCTCCAATTCATTCACTTTTATGAAGCAGCTCGCTGCTATACCTAGACCTACATTTCTAGCAACAGAAGCAGAGAACAAATATATAATGTGCCCTTATTTGCCCTACGTTGATGGAATGCGGATACTCGTGTTAGCAGAGAATATTTATTTATTGTATTATTTCGTGCAGCTGCCGCAGTGGCAGTCTCAACTACTACTATAGCTATGTAGCATTTTATTTTTCATGGCGTTGTTTTCATGTTCTTTTGTATTTTCGTTCCTGTCCTATATGGAAGAAGCTTCTACCTCTTTCCAATTTCATTACCATTTCTATTGCTCTGCCGGTGCGGTGCATTGCTGCTTTTTGGATTATATACCTACTTAAAAATCAAAACGTCGTAAAATAGCATCATGGCGACGTGACAAAACTATAGAGTCCCTCAATAATTGAAATCCAAATAGCTTTTGGTTTCCCATAACTTGTCTGAACAAATAACAACAGAAATAAAAGTCACTTCAAACGACAATGCTTGCCACCACACAGATAATTCATAAGTACTTAAGTATTATATCAATTTCATGGTTCACCGCAGAAATAACACCGTTTTATATAATTTCTAATAAAATATAGTTTTATTGTATATCATGACCAACTTAGTTATGAACCACTTTCGATTTTGTTCTGCACTTACTTAATTTATACAAATTTGTGTAAATTAAATGAAATAACCGGAATGTTCAAGATTCTACGACTATGGAATTACATTAATAAATAAAATCATTAGACCGATTTTAAGATCCTAAAGTTTTAGGTAGACCTCATCAGAGGAGTAACTCAGTAGAAATCGCCACGTTCTAATTTAATATTAGTTAAATATCAGATGATGTCCAATACTCGATATATACACTTTGAACAAATTTTCCGGGTCTTGAAGACGCTCGTCTTCCCAAAGTTCGTCAAAACCAGATTTCACATTCCTCTGACGAGTTTTAGATAATTCAGGGTCGATGAACCACTATTCTGCTACACTAATTGCTTTATTTTTTAAATTTTCTCGGTTAACAATGAAGTGGTTTTGGGTTCTGTCGAACTTTAATTGTACTATATTTATAATTTTTACTAAACATTGGGGGCCCGTGGCATTTTGCCAGCACAGCTACCCTAGAGTTACGCCACTGGTCTGGTCCTAACTTAACATTTCTATATTTAAATTGAACAGCTTTAAACTAGGAAGTAAGCAGCATCATTATTTTACATTATGGTTAATTCAGTAGCGATGATGCCCAGTAAACTATACATTTTACTTTCGAAGCCTGTAAGTTAATTTAGCATATATAGCCGTTTGTAATTCAATAAATTTCGATGTTTCCTTGATGCTAGAAAATAGAAATTCTATATAAAAATGTAGATATATTATGATGACACAATCCACGCATTTAAATATTTGCAAACATTGGAAGAAATCAAGGCTTGAGTTTCCACTTAAGTACTTGGATTACCAACACGAATGTGTAAATGTATGTATCTTAGCTAAATATTTTAGCAGCCAAATAAGTTTAGATTTGTTCCAATAGCGTGGGCTATTAATTAAACAGATGTCAGACGCGATCCCACAATTAACTGTTTTCATATTTTCAAAAGATCCTAAATCTGTCAGTTTAGAATATACATGACCCTGTAATGTCCTCCAACCTCCGGTGTTAGATATAAAAAAACCTCAAACCAACAAAAAAGAGATTTATAACGCCTCGGGATGAAAAACACCGCGAATTCATGGAATAACGAGGAGACCGATATAATATACGAATTGGTTAGTTCTGTTAACATTTTTTTTTGTTTTGTTGTAAATTGTCTTTTGTTTTCTATTTTACTTGTTGTTTCTTCATTATTATGATGCTACCGCGCTTGATCCTAATCATCTCATCATGCAAAACGTTTTTCGTTGAACATAAACAGAAACCGCCAACATTCAAGCGTTCATGTTTGACGCGCCCGTCTAGACGTACCCGAAATTGTTTAATAAAACCGCTGGTTCCGATGCACGAATTCTTGCACACACACATGTACGATAATTTGGTATGCGTTTGTGTGTGCGTTATTTGCCTGCGAACGTAGTTACGCGGAACACGAATTGGTAATTAGATCCCATAATGTCTACCATGCAACGGATAGACATCAATTGTTATTTTAATCGTCGATGAGTCGATGCCTTGAATGTTTATGAACTCACAAAAACATTAAATGCAACATTAACATGCAATGCAAATGGCAAAAAATGTCTAATATCGTGGAATAACAAAGACCTTTATCATTTAAAAATTATTGTTTTAATATTAAAAATAATGCAAAATACATTCATAGCAGAAAGAGAGGAGTTGCAATTTTTAATTAATTAACTAGCACGTTTTTTAGATTATGTGAGAATCTTCAATTTCAGTGTCATGCACTGGCAG
>JARJDU010039742.1:0-18116 GCA_030264695.1 Lissagria laeviuscula
CACAAGAGCGAACTCGGGTTCAGCACGTGCTGGCTGTTTAATAAAGTAAGTACAAAGCTCAATCACGTTAGGTATAGCCTTGAATTTGAGTCGCAGTTTAAACAATATCTAAATAAATTTGTGTCTACTTCTCCACTTGCATTTGTTTCAAAGTTGATTTTACTTATTCATGGGAAGATATGTAAGGAAGTGGTTTAGTCGTTATAAGAATGTTTTATTACAATCCCAAAACTCTTGCAACCCAGGGCAATCTCACAATAAATGCTTGAATGTGATATAGTAACAATCAAACGAATCTCACGATCTAGAAATAACCGCTTGTAAAAATATTCGGGGGAAACGAGAGACGCAACACAAATAACAGAAAAAAATAGAAAGCACCGCGACGCCTTTTCTCACAATTCTCTAACGTAGCGTCGCAATGAGAAATGCTAAGTCGTTACACAGTAGAATAACATCGTTATTGAAGTACGCACGTTTTATTTCTCCTACAACTTCTTGTTGTGGTAATAATTTTTTTGCGTTGTCGTTCGGCTTTTATTGTTTTAAGGAAGTGTCGTCAAACGGGATAGGATAATGCCTACCAAATGTTTCATATCTTTGCTTTATTTACATACTTACTTTGCTGGAATGAATCATAAGAAGCAGCATAAATAGTTGAAATGACTATTTTATTAGTCGGTTGTTAAATTCAATTGAAAAAATTAAAGTTTGCTTGTTAGATAATAAAATGATAATAATGAAACGAATGAAAAGGTTTTATCCTTCTATCAATTGATTAATTAACTGCCAATGATTCACGATTGATGCCTAAAGAATAAGAATCATGAGGTTAAAGTATTCCATGTTCTAAGTAACATGAGCTATAAAAAGGGTACCCGCAAGGATCTTACTTTAAAGGATTAAATGAAAATACCCCGTTTCGTTTTTGGTGATTTTGGTCACGGAAATCCATACGTTGGAGGTCAATCTGTCTAAGTTAATTTAATCTTCAACCGACCCATGCACTGCCACCACCAGAAGACCTTAGACGTTAACCCTCAGATTAAATTACACCCGACATTCCACCAATCGAATAAAATGCCATTTTCATTTGTCCTATCTACTCTCCATGCTCTTATTTAAATGAATTTTTATTGGGAAAATTATCGAAATTAATTTTGTTGAAGGTGTGGGTATATCGGTATTGAACTAAAATTAGAACTTTCTTTTTCATGCGCACATAACCTACCCTTCTATCCAACTTCACTTTACCCAACTTTCTCTTTATTTCGCTCGCTTCGCCAATATCGAATATATAAATTTTTATCTTTATGCGCTCGCCCGTTGTTAGTTATCGACAGGAGACGCCGTCGAAAAGTATAAGAAGCACTTGGATGCCTTCTTTCGTGCTTATATAGATTGTCCATCGACTCCTATCCCAACTATCTGCACTCTACTCAAAGAGCGAACGTGGCGCGGCCGGCATATTATACCCGTATTTTATATTAGAATATGTATACTATCCTTACTAGAGAGTTCTATAGTGAGAGCTCTATATTCGATGACGAGAGACTAAGTAAGCACAAAGTTATTTAAAACTTTTTCATTTTGTTTGCCTTTGCCTTTAGTATAGTCTTCAGGAGAAGACTATCTGTTCTTTATGCTTGTAAATTAATTGAAAGAGAAGATGCAGCACACTTTGAAAAAGTGTATGTAACTCATTTAAATTGACGAACATTTAATTTTCTTTTTGGTGCACATTCCAAAAATGTTGACAGACTGATTGCACTCATTTTCGAGGGAGCGAAAGTGGAAAAAAACTGGGTAAATGTGGTAGAAGGCAACGTTAATTTAAACGAGCGTCACGGGGGCGGTAGTACACCAGTGGTGTCGATGACTGTGCTCGTTAATCGTCGCATTAGTAAACGTGTTTGCTATTTACTCAGCACTCATACGTTTTCCCAGTGGAAGACAATTTGTTCCTGTTTTTTTTTAACGGAACTAATTTAATTTTAAAATCTGCTTCTATTTCTGTATTTTAAAAGAAAATGTGTGAGATGACTTGATCGATTTGCTTTATTATTAAAATCATTTAAGTCAAATAGAAATGTGCAGAAATCAAAGAAGGGATATATCCCTTTGGAAAAAATCGTATTAACTAAATGGGTACGTTTTCCCCTCGCCCAGGCTGCTATTCATCAAACGTAAAAGACAGACAGCTCTCAACCTAAATGAATGACCATATCATCGGTACGTACTTACCAATGTTCGAGTACATGAACTGCTGCCCCCTGTTTCTGTTCCTGCTACTCTTCAACATATTGCCATATTATATCCTTTTCTATGTATTTATTTCGACTGAGTAGACGAACTGCATTCCTATAACGCACGCTTTGCCAGCTTGCTATAGCTAGCTAGTCGAACATTTGATCTTTTCACGATTTCACCGTTCTCATTCCACAGAAGCTTACTGGAACCAACCCTCACGTTTCCATTACATTTACTATAAAAACATGATTTATTCACGTGGATTCGTGCATGAGGAGTACACGCACACGCTAAACAAAACACCAATGGGGGCGGCTGAAAGCAAGCTATAAAACTTATGGAGAACTAACTTATGTTCAATAAACTGCCCTCCGGTCGAATCCATTACTATTAATTAATGTAGGATTTATTTTAATAACTCAATTAGTTCGATTACCTTATTTTATTTTAGTAAATGTTATTTATTTCTATCAAGAAATCTTTATAGTAGTACTTTTACAAGATATGCATACACAAACCAATTTATTAAGAGAGTCGATGCACTTTTGATGGAGATAAATTTCTCCACCATGCTGATATAGTATAGGAATACGACGAATCTTGGTAGAATGTTCCTGATCCGTATTCAGCAGGCGTCGGTTGTACGAACGGAATCACTTTCAGAACTTGGAACCTGATCGAACTGAGGGGATGTCTGCTATTCTTCTTCTTCTTCCGCCAGAAGTAGGAGACTTTCATATTCCACGCATCCTGCGCTATCAGCCTCGATGCCTCAACATCATGCATGCCCTACCATCCGGAAAAATATCTGAGTGCACTGAGACGATGCAGAGTTAGTGATAGGGGTCTCCCCTAAAATGTCCCGCCGTCACATGCCAATTCCGACGAAAGATTTTAATCAATTAATCAGAAAACTTAATATCATAATCCTGGATCGGACGGGCTGTTATTGTCACGTTCCCGTTCGCATTTGTATTGGATGCTGGTCAGTGTCTCGGAGCATCTGATGGCTTTGACATCTTTGACATGATGCCAACTGAATACTATCGGCGAACACAAAAGCTCTTGACGTTCCAGGATGTTGATATAAAAGCATGAAAGTGCTGTATGAGCCATAATAATGAAATAAAAAAATTCAATTAAGTTATATTACAATTATGATTTCTAATCTAAGTCTAATTTGGTCAAGATAATTTGAGTAATAAGTACATACTGTGGATTGGGCTTATTTGTTAGAATGGAAGGTTTCTATAATACCTGTGACTTAATCTGTAATGTAATGTTGTTTGATATAGAGGAGGAAGCGTACACGCAAAGTGTTTAAAACCACATAAATTCCGATTCCACTAATCTTCAAGGTACAGTATTTACCGCTGTCCAGATAGTTTTTCTTCTTGCTTTGAGTGTAAGCTCATAGTGTGATGGAGGAGTGAAGAGAGAAGAAAACGCGTGGTTTACTTGTGCATTGGCCTAGGTAGGTGACATTAGACTTGAGGCACAATGGGCGAGAATCATGACAAATAACGCAATCCCGGTGGTCGTCGCGGCGAATGCCAACAAACGACAACGATTCCTAACGAACAAATCATTCGGCATCATTATACAAAATGTCACAATATGCCACCGCAGAGGCGATACATTATCAGACCACCTGATGCTTTTTTCGTTGAGGGTGTACAGCAATTTATGAATTAATTTAAAAAAAAAATATTCTCCTAACATCAATTTTTGCAAGAAAAAATCAGAGGTATATTTGTTCATTACCTACGGTCAACTAGAATATAAATCATATTGACTAGCTAGAGGAAATCCAGCCGCAGACTAAGAAATACTTCAAGTATGAATAACAAAATACCAGTGGCAATTGCAAATCCTACGGCGCGTGCTAGCAATTTACAACGTGCATCTAATGAATTGCTGAATTAGACGCACAGCAAACTAAAGCAAACAAGAGCAAACGCAAACGCAGTTTACTTTCAATTTGCGAACGATTCTTTTCCCGTCAGAAATAAATCACGAATTATTATGTATGTACATAGGTAAGTACATACTATGCCACTAGATTCCTCTTTGCATACTTTTGCATATCGTATTCAAAGAGAGTTAAAGACGATGATCACCGCTACTGAGTTTGTTGTAACTGCAGCAGGATAACGCGTTTCTGGTGAGGTTCAGCGAGTGTCGAGAAAGGAGCGACTTGTCCAAAGGTGAAACTTTACGTAGGTAGCTCGTTTGTCATAAATTATGAGCGTAGGCGCACTTTGTGGATCTATTTGTCTTGCATTTTGATTGCCTTAACTGAATACGCGATCGCATGCTCACTGACCGCAGTAGTATTCAAAGGTAAGTTTCCAGTTTAAAATTAGGTTCAAACATGTAGAATGTTTTTTGCAGCATTTCTAGATATATAACAGCAAAGGGTAAACGTTACTTAAAGTGGATAATTATTAGTCCATAGCAGAAAATTGATTTTAAACGATTTTTAAACGGCATAGTTATTGAAAATCAAGTACAAATTGTAAGGTACCATATGCTCGAAATACTTTTTGCTTTACGTTTAAAATTTGAAATTCCAGTAGATAATTCGTCTGTTGCCGTTTGTCGCGTGCGTTCATCCCAATAACGAGCGCGACCACCCAAAACTTAATAATATTCATCACGTTCAACCTCATATTAACTACAAAAAGTAATTTAATCCTATAACAACTAACTTTGTAACTCAAGCAGCGGCATGACGCACATTTTCCAGACTTCATTAAATACCTAAATGCTTTAAAGTAACGAAAATATACGTATTGATGCTTTTGCAACAGGTGCGCCAGGCTTATTATTAGCAGAGCGAAAGCTAAATTGAACAATTGAACGTGGGGATATTTGCGTTTCTCTATATATATATATAATTATTGTTTTAAACTTTGTCACGAAATTCCTAGGCTATCGGTACACCTGAGTTCTGTCTGCTGTCTCGTCTAGATCGAGACATGAAGGTGCCATATGGCATCCAGGCGTCGATTCTCGCACTGTAGACCAAACACGAGCAGACACTGATTTAATTTAGAAAACAGCGCGGAGTCGGCTTTCACCCTCTGTCTGACACCAAACTCGAGCAATGTAACAGGTGGGAAACCTGGAGTGAGCTGCTGTAATCCTGCACCTTTTTTGTGGAACTGAGCAGCACAAAAGTCTGTTGTCTCTTTAATTTAGATTTAAGTTTAATTTGTAAAGTAAAATGTAACCAAAATAAAAATTTGTTCTTTACTGTGTGTTATTGAGCCCTTTTTCTTTATCCAAATAACTAAACATCCTTTCCTTGCAAACTATTAGTAGACATGAAGATAATGTCATACCGATTTGAAGACGCAACCCATTGACACATCAAAGTGTCTTATCAATCGTGAATGTAGGCATGTAGGCAGGCGCGAGCGCAAAAGCAATCGGAATTACAAACAGATGCGGATAGTACGTAACCAGCTGGCATTCCAGGAGATAGAGCTCAGAGTTGAGTTCAGTACAGAGCTTCTGAGACTATGTGGGCATAGGCACGTTACCTATTTCATTCGAATCGAATGAGAAGACGCGCTCCGAGTAATTTCCAACGGTGGAGGATTTGCGGCCGTTATAAATGCTTGAGATAAGCTTTACACTCGTGCTTTAGATTATTTCCTACTCGGCGATATCGGCGTCTTCGTTAACACGCAATAAAATATACCGTCGTTTAGAAGGTTAATTAATTAATTAATTATCCTGGTGTAAATTAATTGTTATAAATATGTATTTTCATTAAGTAGTACTTGTTTACAGTTTAATTCACTATTGTGATTGATGATTATATTTTAACGGTAGATAACCGCATGTTACTTGCATTTAAAATATGTTTAATTAAAGTTGAGATTGTGATTTATTAGTTGTGGTTTTTCTTTATTTAATTTGTTCAATAAATCTTCAGCAGTTATTTCAATCAAGAAATATTTCTGCTTTATGATTATTATCCGAGTATAGGGAACTGAAAACTAGGCCAATAATTAATCCTCATTTTTTAATTAAACCCTTTCTTCCTCAACATCCATTTGAGTTATATTCGTCTGCGGGAAGATAATTTAATAACCGAAGACGATGTCCCCGAAGACGTCGTCTGCTCAGTCAAACAATGAATTCTCACGATCCTGGCACAAATATCTAGCTTTCCTGGCTACAAAGCTAGCTTGCTAGCTACCAACTGCATCCTACAACTTCTTCTATGCCATTCATTTCATTTTCTTCTACTTTTCCACTTCTCTATATATATTTTTTTTTTTTTATTTCATGAATTCTTCGTACTACGCATTTTCATCTTCTTACCAACTTTTGTTTATTTTATTGGTTTTGTCATATTTTTATAAGATAACATTTCAAACTTTGCGGCCGCCGAACGAGGAATGACAATTTGTTTGAAGTTTCAACAGCATCGTCCTAAATAAACTAAATTTTGCTAGTTTAGGAAAGACGGCTATGCGAAAGCAAAAAAATGCATGGAATATTTGATGCATAGAGTAGGGTAAGAGACACGGTATTATTGCCTTAAGTGTACTTCCAGGGGCAATGAATAAGCTACTTTTTAAATTTAGTGTGGCAACTGCAAAAACACAACCACGTTGCTTTGAAAATATTGAAAATTTGCAGAATGCGAGGTACAACCCCGAAAAGGCAATTTGTACGGTGGTGTCCCGGACACGGGTTAATGCGACTTCAATGTGGTTGCATGCCGAGATGTGGCCAATATTCTATTTTCAAGTACTCAACAAAAATACCTATATTTTCTACCTGAAAATAGTCACTCTACAAGGTGTTTCAAAATTAAATTTTTACTCCAAATATAATTATAAAATAATTATAGAAATTGAAAAGAACATCAGTATAATAGTTTAAAGTAAACTAAAGCTGACTCCCTAGTAGGCAGATGCACTGCGAAACTAATTTTTGAAAGATGAATGTGACGAGGTGACGATGCAAAAATTTTATTGCATTTTCTTTACTTTTCTCATATTCAACCACTTCATGAGTTAGTCAGTCAATCAGCATTTGGCACTGATGACTATTGCCACAAAATCCAATTTATTGCTTTATTGCACGCGCCCTAGCCTTGAACTAATTGATTGTTGGGAGTTAAGAAAGTGGAAGTTATATTATTGTCAAACTTCTGCTTGTCATACTTCCAATATACCAACCGCAAACTGTAAAAATAAAACGAATGCACAAAGAAATGAGAAATGAATGAATGCAGTGACATTGCAACTTGATTTGAATTGTATAGTTATTTGCAAAGAAGAGCTATAAGGAAACCTTTAAATTCTTGGAGTTATGACTCCACCTGCGAATTCAGAATTTAAAACAAAAATTATTGCCAAGAACTGCATTATGCATTATAGGCATTACGCATTATTCGCACAGAGTTTTTTAAAATTATATTTTATGTTAGTGCAGTGCAACAAGTACTTACACAAATGTATATTGGCGATGGGATATTTATACAAGGATTTCGTACCAGTGAGAAGAGCAAACATGCGAAGTGCAAAAGTTACCATGAGAATAATTCGAACCGGTCGTAAATAAGGCAGACGCCAGAATCAGTATATCCAGCTACGGATACGCAATCAAGATGCTTGTCTCTGGCAATAAAATTAATAATGTATTTATTTAAATATGCAAATATTCGATAAATTAAGTTATTCTCCGATTCTGCTCTGACATACAAAGGACCAATTGCAACTCGCAATTTGCGAAACTGTAAATTTCTCACTTATCGAAATGCAATAATTTCTCAACATCAAAATAAACTAAATTATACCAATCGTGAATGAAACCATGGTCAAGTTCTAACATTGCTAGTTACATTGCTGCATTCAATCACAATATGTCAGCAATGCATTTCGTCCTGCAGTCCCTGAGTAATCGAATCAAGTCAGATTGAATTAGACCATGCACATACAAACTCATCTCCGAGGACTTTGTAAAGAAAACGGAAGCAAATCAGTGCACGGGATCACAAATCCACAAAGATCTCTACAAAGGGCATCTCTGCGTTGCATCTTACGCCTTCGATAACGACGTCAACTCGATTCGATGCATTCGCTTCTTTTGTCTACATGCTCCGATTCTGCATCGACTGCCAAACTCAACACTGAATAACAAAAACTGAATGAGGGAGTGAGTGATTGACATGATGACAGGGGTCAAACTTTAGCTCTCTTGTGAAGAACAAATCAATGTAATTATATGATTGAATCTGAATGGAACATATTTGATTGATTTTTGCATGCGTATTGCTCATTTATTTTGGAAATCTTTGCAAAGCCATGTAAAAACGTGATCGCTTTCTCTCGCTGAACAAGCTTATTATCGGATTTGGAGGCTCGGTACAGATGAACTCATCGAATCAACAAAACGCTTAGAAGTTCAAATCCGGCGGAGTCAGTAAGTTGGGCTTTGTGGCTATGCCTTAACTTAATAAGTCGATTATGAGCCCTTGTCAGCATCCTCCGAAAGCCGGGTGTACGTTGGCATCATCGTATTCTAGACTGATTGACACATCGGCATCAGCAGCCGCAAGCTAACCGATATTGGGATGTTAAAAAGGAATTATAATCTCACTTTGAGCTTCTCGGCATGCTCAACATTGAACGCCACAAAGCCAAAAAATAATAATGCAAAGGAAAAAAAAGCTAACAGACTGAGGAGAAGAAGAAGGATGAAAGTTAACGTCATGTCAGGTGAATATATGAAGACAAAAACCTATGGAATACAGAAGTGGATGGAAAAATCAATTTGGTCTTGAGTCTACTTTACTTAGTACTATATTCTAGTTTTGTTGCTATAGAAGCTGAGGATACACATTGGACAAAATCTTTACAAAGTTTGTAGTTAAATCTATTCTATATAACTATGTTATGTGGAGATGGAAAAAAATTTCAATTTCAAAACCGATTGACTAGATGGGTAGGAGATTGAAAAAGTGAAAACCTGTTGGGCTCGCACACGTCCGATGGTATTTGGTGGTCGGCGGTTTCGCATCGCATCGGATGAATGGAACGCAATGCAACTTTTTTCGCTTTTTTCATCGATTACTTCTTGCGGCGTGGCGTTGCGTTTTGCGGTTTCCTCTCAGCTCTTGAGGAGATTATCTTTTGAACTGGAGAGTCTCAACAAAGCGAGGCTCGTGTTATTTTAACGCGGAGTAAGCCTATAATAGATTCTTTTGTTAGATGGATTCGCACCTTTAGCAAAAATTCTAAAATAACAACTCATTCTGTCTTGCAGTGTAATCTGTGACGCATTTATAATTGACGAAGGCTTCTTGAAAAGTTATAAGAAAAAAAAATTGAACATTGGGAATTCTTCAGGTGGAACACAATTTTTTTTGTTACTTGGATAAGTTGAGGAAATTAAACGCGCACCTGTGAATTAATTAATTAAGTTCAAGAGTTATATCCATCATTAATGATTATTACCAATTTTAATTTATTTCGCATTCTAAGCTTACAATAATGAATCCGAATCCAATTAAATTTGTCCCATATTTCATTTTTACCAAATTAATGATCAACTTATGTATTTCATTGTATAAGCTCTACTGCTCCAAGGATTTATGCAATTGTACTCTACACACAATTCGAAAAATAACTACAGAGTGAAATTACATGTTACACAATCTGCATGGGTACATAATAACAAATTAAATAACGAAATTAAATACAGAAACTGTGAATTCAATTGTTGAATAACGAATGGCATACTAGGTAAAATAATAATCACCTTGGTGATCTCATTAAAAGCATCGATTTCATAACACAAAGATTCACATCTATATTCAAAGGGCGGTAAATGGATATTTAATTAAAATTAAATTCGAATTATGAAAGAAATCGTTACATCACCCACTTCTTGGTAGATAGAAGAATCGCAGAGTCAAAGATTCAATTGCAAATTGCAACAACACGCATTTAAGATAATTGCAGAGATGTAAACGTAATTACTATCTATGTAAGTAGGATGGAAGATAATCCACTACAGTCACAATTCTTGTAAGCAAAGCTAGTCAACTTGGTAGCTATCTTCATCATTTTCTTCATAATTCTTCAGATTATGATAAAAAAAATTATCGAAAAAAGTTTAAACAGGTACAAGAAAAAACTTGAAACAGTAGGTACATATTAGCAATTACAATAACAAATGTTGGCTCTGGATGTGGATGTGGTTTTAGTATGAATGGCCAGTTTTGTTTTATACGAGTTTTATTTAAGTTGGAGGAGTTGAGATTGGAGTTGTGATAGGAATGAATATGAAGAGCAAGAAGCAAGAATCTCAAGTTAAAGAACAAGAATAAGATGATGAACAGAAATAAGTAAGAATAAGAAGAAGAATTTAATGGGCTTACCATAATTTTAATGGGAATATAATAACCGGCTTATTCGACTTATGCGGTGGCCAGATACGATGCTAATTATGCTTTTTTCGTGAGTTAAATTTAATCAGAGCGGATGATCTGAATGTTTGCGAATGTAAAACGTCTTGTTAGTCCCAGTTCATGCAATTTCATGATGTTTGCAAATTGCTAATTACCATGTGAAGCAAACTCTTCAAACTCACAAAAAATATATAATTTTTCCTATTTTGCAGTTGTTGGTTAAATTAATTCTGGCAACTAGTTGCAGTTGCATCACAAGATCCAACACTTTTAAACTAGTTTGAGATCTTGTTTCCTTACTGCAGAGCTTCATTTTTCAACCCATTCATTCCACGAGAACTATAATTACAATTAAAACCGTCCTAGACTCTAACTGTATCAAATATCCAAGCTTTGTGAGCAATGGTTGAGTCCAAATTTGCCCGAGGATGGCTTTAGGCTCTTACCCAAGAAATGCCAAGACAACAGTAAGATAAAGATTTGCACGTTTCTATTAAGTTCTTTGCGTCTCTTCATAACACTTCTAACTGTTTACGTTGCGCTGCATGTGGCGTGGGCGAAACGAAAGATTAATTAATAATTAATGCTTAGCTACACAATAATAAAGATAGAGTTAAGACGATCCTTGGATGATTATAATGTTACTTTATCTTTTATATGGGCATTAATTATATTACATAATTTTTATTTGCATATGTGTATAGTTTTTGTAATTAGTTAGAATTCTCAGTTTCGATAAAAAAATTAAAATTAAGAACAAACGCTATAGCCGGTAAATAAACGTCGTCTATTGTTTCAATATATGTACGTGCTGGTACTTTGTTATAATATCTGTTTCTGAACGTGCTTAAAAGAATGGAGAGATGTCTTTGCAGACAAGATAATTATTAACTACCTAGTACTAACTGGGCAACTGGTAATTTATATCGTATTAGTAGACTGCCACGACGATGGAGTGCGCGTTAGCGCTTCGAGAAACTTTCAGCGAGCGCGATTGCCACACAACGGTTTGCGGGAATGCTACGTTGCCGTCTCTCTTCACTTTTCGAATGAGTTTCATCTACCATCTTCTTTGCACTACAGAGGCAATTATTTACAAAAACAACTGATAATTTAATAAGAATTCGTTACTTGCACGAGCCTGAAAATGTGAACGGCCACGGATTCAATCGGACGGGGCTTGTTAGTAGCATACACTCGAGTGCAAGAAGCTCTGGTTGTTTCCACATTCAAGCTTTTTTTAAATTCATTTTTTTCTTCTTTCATTATTCTTGGTGGTTGTGGATTTGGATTATTTTTAATATAAGAGCTGGAGGACGAGAACCATGTCAAATTAGTAGAAATAAGTCAATTGCGCTGGGGGGTTCAGTCAACAAGCCTGGAGATCTCAGTCAACTCATCAAAAACCGGTTCTGCATTGTGACAGCTTAGACAAAATTATGACTTGTGCATGTATAAACTTCAGTCAGCACGCCTGCTTTTATTTGCCTTAGAGAGAAAATGTCATCTGTGGATAATCAGCAATTCTTTACAACAGAACTTACTCGTCATCTATTATATTCTTCTCAATGATTTGAGCTAATGCAAAGATCAAATTTTGCAAAATCGTGATCATGTCTTAATGATTTAAGTGCAAGATATAACTTGCATTGGCGACTTAAACATAAAACAAGAAACTTAACAGATTGCACCGAATGAGCTTGTAAACATAGTGCGCGATGTTAATTGCGTTGAATGCTTGCTACGGCATGATGTAACGATAATTGGAACAATTAAAGTTTTACAAATTTATCCAACAATCAGATAAACACATAACACAAGTGCTATAGGATGTAATTAATTTAATGTCTCAATCAACTTTAATTTAAGTAGATATATAGAGAAATTGCTTGAATTAAACTTTTATTGTTGCGCACATTCTCATCGCACGTATATTATTTGTTCACTTTTACTTAAGTTCACTTTAAATTTATTTTGTTCAAACTAGCTTTTAATTGTGATATCGAAATTTCAACATTATATATGGTATGGTATTATATTATTAGCTAGCGGTATCAGAGAATGCATCAGTAACCTTTCAATTGAAAATTGTTTGCGGTTATTATTACGCATTATTATAGCTATAAGTTGTGCAAATAGCATTTGCAAATAACTTGCGTTTTAAAGCTTGTAAGTGAATGTATTAATTATATAGATTTTTTTTTATTAAAAAAAAACATCTGTGAAAATTGAAATTTTTTATAAAAAAAAATTGTTAAATTATTTTATTAGTAATTACATAAAATAATTAAAGGTTACATTAAATAATATGTTATTATAATATAATTCTATCTAGATTTTCATGTTTCACTCATAGATGATATACGATAGCAGCACCAGCTCAAGTTCCCTTTACTTCGCAAAGAGGTTTAACTAACTATCAGCAATAATGTGTGATATTTAACGTGAAATACCGATAATATAGCGCTCATTATTCCATCGACTGTTGGCATTAGGTGGAAAAGCGTGCAGAGCACAGCAGCGAATAATTTATAGCCTCATCGAAAGAGAAAGCAAATAATCGCAAACTTGTGCAAACCTAGTGCCCTTAACACAACTTTTCTTTCGAAATACGAAATTTTAGTTCATCATACCTTCATAAATACACTCACGACTTTAAATTAATTTAAAAATAAATCAAAGACATTAAAATAATATGAAAAGCAGTAGCAGCTACTCGTTAATTGGTCATCAAGTCAATATTTGTATCATCAATGCCTGATCCAGAGATAACTCTTTCATTAATCTGTTCGCACCAAAGACCAACTGCTTTTTCACTTTACTCTTATTTTTTCTTTATGGTGGAAACTATTTCATCTAGACTTTTTATTCTTCTTTTCCATCCGGTTTATATAAAGCTGAAATCATAATCTCAATCAGGAATCTTTTGATTCTATTTATGTGCAAACTAAAGACAAAATGTTAAAAATGCTAATGTTTTCTACTTATATTAATTAGCTGTCATTAATCACAACATCTCCGAGTTTCATTTCGATAAATTTGTAAACATCAAACGTGTTGAGTTGCACCACGCAAATAAATAACTCGGTGCAGCACTGAAATTCCCGGGAAAATAAAACTGAAAATATTATATGCATATAATCTGCCACGAGCTGTGTGAAGTCATTCGATGAGTTAGAACTTGTTAGCGCTTTACTTGGCCACATTCCAGGCGATGTCGTTTCTCTGTGCAAAAAGCAATAAATTTCCAGCTCGTAAAACAAAGACGATTTTAAGTTTTATATTTTGTTTGGAAATATTAAACAAACATAGATAGATTCTCTATAATTATAAAATTCTAGATTTGTCAAATTGTAAGGATTCAAGAAGTAAAGAATCTAAAAAAAGAAGCAAATTATTTGCTTTTGCTATTTTTACCAATTTTCTAACCCAATTAGAAACACTATTATTTCTACTATAACCACTCTATCTGCACTTGTTCTCTTCACCAACAGAATTGAAACAAACAATCATTGTTAAGGCATTGTGTCTGTCTGCAATTTTCCAATCACCCCACACGAAAATTACTATAATTGCTTATTTTCTTCTTTTTGTTTGATCTTGTTATATATGTTTACTCAATGGTAAGTATCTTGGTCACCAAATTGGTTACTAGGAACCCAAAACCTTCGATAATGTACGCCGGTGTTATGCCATAGAGATAATTGCTTTATTGCTTATGTTTCGAAAATGTTTTTTTGGTTGCCGTATTGTGTTGAAGTCGTGAGCCATGTTTAGATTTTGTGTTGTAGGTTCAGTGATGCGGGCATTATGGATAGAAGCCGATCTATCCGTGTTCCAATATCCTGCTCATTGTACCTTTCGTATCCTGGCTATAGTAGCTAGATCAAACGCTTGTTGTTGCTAATGTGGATGGAAATTTGTTGTTGATAAATGCACCGTGTTTTGATTATGGATAAGTTAATAGATAAGTTTAGCTAAAATTATTTTTTGTTTTTTGATACGAAAAATGATACAAAAGTATAATTGAATGTGAATAGACTTATAACGAAAATTAATTTAAATAATGCAGTAAATTCCGATTTTCTGCATAATTCATCCAACTTTAATTGATTACTTACATTTAATTGCTTTATTTGCATAAATATCCGGTTACTAAGTTTGCGTTCGCTTACTTCGGATTACTTCATTGACTTGTTTTATAAAGTTAATCTGTACCAAAGTGTTTACATTGAAACATCATTAAACATATCGAATCTGCATAAAATACTTAATAATTTGAGATCCTCAATTTGTCTTGAATTTAATAGAAAATTAACATTTTTTATATCTCGTTTATTAATTGATTAATTAAGTTATTTAAACTAGTTTTGCCACTCTGTATGCACCATCATTTAAAGTATTCATTACTAGTGGTTGATGTGCGTGCAAGCAATGCATTATGTATATATAGATCTTTACATTAAATTAATAATTTATGGAAATTTGTTTCAAGCTTGGCGCAAGAGCAAATACCTAACGAGAAGTAGTTACATACTTAATTCACGTGATAGATAAATGTTTATAAGACCACATAGGACATACATATCTAACTTGATTGAATGAAGTCTTGACTGCTGAGTCTTTTTTCTTCTTCTCTACTTTAGTCTTGAAAACCGGTAGCCGATGATCCAATTTACTGATGCGATAAATTCTCATTTGATCGCCACGTGTCTCTTGCTTATAAAATGCTTTCAGCTCAACTAAAATATTTCACAATCAAGGCATGTAAAAAGCAAATTTATTTACAATAATAAATGGGCAGCTAAATCCAAATGAGTAAATATTGTTATTGACTAAAATAGCAGTATTTCATCATATGGATGTAATAAACAGTGCGTGTAAGGTGGTAGCAATGGCACTACGGAGGTATTAGAAACCTCCCTTAGTTCTTATCACCGGCGTCAATCGCGCGATGCGGGGAATGCCGTGCTAATAGCGCTCAATTGTTGTTCGGCGTGCATGCTGTGGGTTGGTAGTGGCTCGCTAAGTAAATACGGTGGAGGCGCCAACGAGCGTGCCAAAACCAATTTATCAGTCGAAGTGAGCAAAAAATCAGTTGAAACCAACACCGTTTCTCGAAGGCAATAATGTGGAAAATGATCATAGTGTTCTTTTCCCCTTTATAATTTACTAAATTATTTATATTTTCTATAGGCACATTCAAATGCCATTTATTAGGTGTAAATGTAAAGCAACTTGATGAATTAGTAAAATCGTTTAAGTTGCGAACCCAGCTAATACCCAAAACGCGGCCATCGGTTGGCACAACTTTGAGAATGTCGGCGACATGCTGGCAAAAATTTAACATACGATTTACTAATGCACTGCTTCTTGAGAAAATACGTTGTGCCTTTGACTATTGTTTGTCTTTATTGGAGTTACACTGGCACTACGCTGGCAAAGCGATGTATTTTAAAATTGTTTAAGCACGGTTGGCCAAATGTTAGCTTGATGTTGGCATTACAGTCGTTGACTAGGGGAACACGTCTTAGCGTTTTACGAGCATATTTTGAGTGTAATTTGCACCTAAAACTTGCGTTGGCAGTATGCATTTTCTGTAAACCAAAACAATTAGTAACCACTGGCCAATTATCTTCTGTCGACAAGTTTTTGTGGTGTCGACGTTGGGCCGACGTTTTAGGATCAGCCAGAAGACGTTGGCTCTTTCTTCGGCCACCGTATGTGTTTTTGCTGAGAGTACAAATATCGTGTTCGTTTAAAGGTTTTCCTAGTTAGTTTCGTATTTATTTGTCATATCAAGTGTGAAATAGATACAATCGAATTTTTATATCTATAGTAACTTGTGGAGGAAAAAATTATAGTGCCAGCAGTTTCTTGCTTCAAAAATATGTTAAAACCCATGTTGGAAAAAATTCCCGAGTTATAATTTATTGCGATTCGGTTGAAGCCTAGTAGCAAAAAGCTCTGAACTAATGAAATTAATTTTAATATTCCGCGATAAATGCGGAACGGGCGACGGACACGCGAACCGCAATCGCCACGCAGCTTTCCATATGATCAACCTACGAATGAACTCGACTTTGCGAATACAAACCGCATCGAAATGCCATCGATTTACGACTTTCTACTCAGGCGTATAACACGAGGTGCCATGCCTATGTAACTAAGTAACTAACTTTAAACTATGACGACAAGCTTAAGCTTTTTGCGAGTTAGGTAGCCATGTGAGAGAAAATCGATTTTCTAGCAAGATATTGAATATATTCTTAGAATTATTTTATGTGAAACTTGAGCAATTAAAATCATTTTATGCGTGGGCAAAATTATTGCAAATATTCTTCTTTTTTTAAATTTTATTCAGAGTTACTTTAATATTCCTGATTGTAATTTTTTACACCTTAAACAAAATCAATTAATTTTAATGATTTTATCAAGCCACCCATCCAAGCAATGGATGCGTAGATTATAAGCAGCTTTTAGATATAAATGACCTACCGGTTGGTTCCTAAAGTAAGTAAGTACATGAGCTGCTTCAACATTAAATATCATCAGCGACACGGCAAACACGACGTCCTTCTCTCATACGTCTTCTTGCCGAAGAATCAAGATCCGATGTTAAGCATAAATGAAGGACTGAACGAATGAGTGATATGAACGCAGATCGCCATGGAAGGATGGGCGCGTGTGAATGCGCGTTAAAATTAACTGCTGACCGAATGACAAATGATGGTCGAGTGGGAGATTAATGAATCCAACATCCTGTATAACAAAATACCCTCTTTAGGAGGCTGATAATCGTTACTCGCGTGTGAGGTGACTACGATTAACGAGTACAAATGTATTGCTGCGTGGAGAGCATTAAAACAACAAAAAAAAAAAAAAATTTTAAAGAAAATATAGCAGTATATAAATGTGATAGTGATAACTATAGAAAAATTGTAATATCATTTTAAATTTAATTCTCTTTGAACATTTATATAAATTGTTGATAGGGATTCATTAAAATCTTGACAATTATTACCCTCGGGATGTGTAAAACTATCGCATAAATACATTACTCTTGCATAGTAATGGTAAAAAAACGATTTAACGCAAATAAAATTGGCCGAATACCTATCATTCTGTGACATCATATCCGCGGTTATTTATTGCAACGTTTTTGTAAACTTCCTACATATGGGGAACGTTGACAAATATCTATGTTCATGTCGGTAACAGTGTAACTGGCATTTAAATAAACATTTTGTTTGGCATGACGGCTTTCATTTATTTGTTGGATGAGAATCGACCAATGGAAATTTCAAATTCCAGTCTGGCGATTACATCAATCCATGAACAGGTACAAAAAATAAATGGATAATGTCCAAATGGTTTTTCAAATCAAACGGGTTTTAACCTATTATTATTTATATAAATAAATGCA
>JARJDU010039778.1:0-16193 GCA_030264695.1 Lissagria laeviuscula
GTTTAAATGTAGGCATGTTATAGGCACCATTGACGAAAACATTTTCAAATCGATGTTAACTTTGAGGAAGCCATTTCACATTTAAAAGAGAGTCTGAGAATTTATAACTTTGTAAACAACGCACCCATGTTTCACTTCTTTTTACGAATAATACTAGGCCTTAGAGGTGTCCGTGATATTAAATAATAATTTTACAAAAATAAAATAATAATAAAAATGTATCTCTTTATATACATGACTATCATCAAAATGACTTGGAATGAATTTTCATAATTATCCATGACTTATCGCATCTTTATGTTTATATATCATAAGAATCAGTGCGGTTATTTGATATTTAAATTAAGGTTGACGAGGTATAGCCATGTCAGTTGAGTAGTGTTCGAAAACAATTATTGGAAAAGACAAAGGCTCAACATAAATAAGAAATCAAATGGAAAGCTTTCTTTCATGATGAAAACATAGTACGGATAATCAAAATTAATGATATGTCATTCTTCTGACCCCATCAGTAAGCTAAAAAACTGAAATAAGTTCATCAACAAATGCACTCACAGACTATTACAATACACTTAAATGCTACAGTTTATTATCCGCTTTGCTAAGGGCTATCGCCAACGCGAGATCGGCTTGCTCCTGTAATTGTCTTTGTTTACGCTGTTGCTCCAGTATGAGACTCTCCTGCGCGGCCCACACCATTTGCTCATTCTCATTCGGTAATTTGTTTTTACTTATTGGAGGCGCTGATTTCCTGCCACTACTCACGTTTGGTTCTGAGATAGGAAGAGGTACTGATTGACGACCACCTAGACTAAAAGGATCAAAATGATCCTCGCCGTCTTTTTGGTCAGTCGAGTCTTCGTCATCGAAGGCAATGTTGAAAGGATCCTCATACCTATAATCTCGGAACGGATCGTCAGTGAATTCAAGACCTTTGGTTACAGACACGGATTTCCCCGGTGCGGATGTTGGTGCATTGGTTGCGGGTGCGCTGGGTTTGTCGGAGAACTGAAGAGTAGACGTAAATATTATTAAGGCTGAAAACGACATTTGTTGTTAATAAGCGGTCCCTGGAAACTCTCGCCTCTTGGCTATAAAAACGAAACCTAAGTAATAATATATAATTTAAAAAAATTAAGAAAATCAAGAAATAAAATAATGTGCTGCACGTAAACAACCACTGGAATTTGGATGGTGTCCTAAATAATACATAACAACAAAACTAATCATAAAAATAAGTTGTTTTTACAAATGATATAGAATTATTGCATACCAAAATTAAGTCAGGAGTTGTGTCGTGGCAGGATAATGAAGGGAACGGGCACATATAAGGAAATCGAATAAGTGCGAAATTAATTTCAGGCAAAACACTACGATGCACGCACTAATATACAAAAATGTTAATTATAATTAATGTATTAGTCAATTATACTATCACACTAACCTTAGAATCAAAGTTTGCAAAATCAGCAAAACTTCCACTAGAAGAAAATGGATCATTTACGTTCGAACTGAAAGGATCAGGTTGCGTGTTAGCGTTAAACTTTGGTGGCTGGGGCCGTGGAGGTGCAGGTCGCGGAGGTTTTGCTTTCTTCGGTGGGAGCGCAGGACTGGGACTTGTAGGTCGTCCTGGACCAGCCCCGTCCCTTGTAGGGGCATGGAGAACAGCAAAGGGATCACAACCAAACGCGTCCTTATCCGGCTGGAAATATGTATTTGAAGAAGAGAAAAACAAACATAACGGTAAATCTTACCTCTGGGGTAACGGATGTGTTCTTGTTATCACCGAAAGCGTTGAAGGGATCTGTTTTAGTCGCAGTGGCGCCAAAGTTGTTAAATGGATCTGAGCCGAAGCCGTCACCGGCATTAGAATTGAAACCCGCCGAGTTGTTGAATGAATCACCGAAGGCATCATTACTCTTAAACGGATCATTGGCGAATGGGTCATTCTGGAAGCCCGACGATGTGTTTTGCGTAGTGTGACCGTTTTGATTACTGAATGGATCGGGCTTCTCATCGAAACCGTTTTGAGCATTGCCATTGACCATTCCAATGCGCTTATATTCGGGGTCCCTGAATTCGGGCTTGATTCGCAAAGCCGTGTCGGGGACTGAGGTCGCGTCGTTTGTGTCAATTGCTGTGTCGCAATCGGTAATCGCGTCCTTGATCTGTCGCGACTGCTCTTGCAATTGGGTGATCATCGCTTTCGCCTGACTAATTGTTAACTGGGTCGTTTGTAGTTTATTGGAAAGGCCATCGATTTTTTTCGTATTGTCAATCTTTAACTGTTCCAGTCGTTGCTCCTCTTGTTTTAAGTGCTCCAGTTGTTCTTTCTTATTGGTCAGCTCACTTTCTTGCGATGCAATTACTTCAGCTTGCTCTGCTGCTTGAGTTCGCAACTTGTCAACCTGACAAACAATAACTTTCATTTAGAAACCAACATGTGCCATGCGTTTGTCACATCCAGTACCATTACCACGACAACTATTTAGATTACAAACATGTAACAACGCGGTCCGTGATGCGAATGTTTAAAATAAAGTTGATAGTTACCTTGGATTTTTGTTCGTCTAATTGGATTTGAACCTCCTCTAACTCTTTGTCTAGCGAAGACTTCTATGTTTTATTTAACCAAAAACGAAACCAAAAAAAAAACCATGCCAACAAACGAAAGGAAATAAGTTTTAATTCAGTAAGTGATGGTGCATTAAAATAAGATTATTAATTGAACGTAAACAAAATTAGCAAAGCATGCACATGTTACCTTAAAATATTGAAGCAAAGCTTTGTATTTAGCTTTGAGCATTTTAGAAGCAGTAGCTTGTGCGTTCACTTTCAATATAATTCATAATAGAACATATTTAAGCATGAAACTTAATATTGGACAAGAATGAATTCACCGAATTATCACCAATTAGTATCAATAAGCGTCATTGAATACAGATCAGTTGCCTAATAATTGTTGCATGCTCGTGAAGCTAGTTGACAATTATAATACCATTTGTAAAAGATAAATTGACTCACCTGCGCCTTCAAATCACCCAATCTTTTCATTGCTTCGCCTTTTTGGTTCTCCAATTGCTTTAAAGTGGCTGCCAAGGTATCCAATTCACTCTAAACAAATAACGGAAACCATTAGGACATTTTTACGATTATTATTAATACTAATCGGTTATTATTTATACTAATCGTTTACCTGAAGACTTTTAATTTCACCGCTTTTAATTCGTATGTCCACTTCCTTTTGACTAATTTCTGCTTCCAATGCGAATTTCTCTTTGGCCAACTCTTGAATATCCTTGCTAACCATTTCAAGTTCAGGATTCGAATATGTTGTATTATTATTATCCTGTAAAACAAGTACATTGACAAATAGAGAACAATCGAACAAATAAACATTTATTGAGACGATGTACAAATTGTCAACTTGCATATTGCTATTTTTAATTTTAAGTAATTCAGTTATTGATGCATTTTTCACCAATAAAGTAAACAAATTAAAAAATCGAGCGAAAGATCTATACCGCAAACACGTAAAGAAAGAGAAGAAATGGCATTTTCTTGGACAAGACACTTCTTTGTATCCAGGTACGAATGATAAAGCTCGACAGGAAAATATTGCAAAATGGAACGAGTATTACAAGTGTTTGCAAGAGCAAGAAAAAATGTTAGGGAATCATGGCACCCCAATACCAGAAGCAATCCAAGGTTTTGAAGGTGGTCACGTAAAGTAAAATTTATTAGAGACATCAATATACCAATGCACATGTAGGTTTCAATGTAATTTCTGTTTGAGTCCTCCGGAAGAAGATAAAATAGATGCAATTGAATGGTATTTCGGCAAGATTGGTTCAGTATTTCTTTCAATAGTGTTCTACAATGAACATATATTACTGTCACCGGAAGATAAAACGTTGCATATTTATAATTTAAAAGTTGAGCATTCAGGTAGACTGGTGTATATAAAATATTTTATATAACAACATTTGTGTAATATTGTTATTTCAGGACAATATGTATGTATTCTGGGTGATAGTGCAACGGTTCCATTCTATTTAAATGTAGTTTCTGGCGAGATGCAAATGCAAGAAGTCCATACTCCTCAAGCTGCAGTAGGTCCATATGCTCTCCCGCCAGAATCATTACCAGAGCATAATTTAATTCTCGATACTGAATGGGGAGATTGGTCAGAATGTAGTAGATGTGATGTTGTTGGGAAAAGGCATAAATTAGGATACTGCAATGTATTACATCAAACCGTCCAGAAACGAGCCTCAACATTTCAACACCTCAAGAAGGTATTCAACAATATTGAATTGTGAACAAATTTTTCAAATAATTCATTAATTATAGGCATTTTTAAACGATAGTTATACAATAGATGCAAAGAAAGTGATGGAGAAAGAAAATAATACAATTTTGCCCATTCACATTGACTTGGTCAAAGTCTTTCAATACGGAATTCCCTGTCATTCCTATATTCTTCCATTCAGTATCAAAGAATTACCCCAAGTAAAGCAAAGAAATAATGAAGTTATGATAGGCTATTGCAAGGTAGAAAATAGTTTAGTAAAATATGAATTAATTCAACAAACAATTTGATTAGGTTCCATGCAAGAAAGACAAGATTTTCATTGTGAAAGATAAACATGGCAAGGAAATTGAACGTGCAAATAATTCTGCGGGTATTTATTCAACCCTGCAAGGAATACCGCAACCAACGCCAGAAGTTGAAAGAGTAGTACAATATGAACGACGAGACACGAATATCTTAATTGTTTGTCCTGGGTAAATACTACTCGCATAACAGTTTTATTTGAAATGCTCAAATATTAAATCAACTAACTTTCTTATAGAAACCTAAATACGGACGCTCCCATTAAGTGGCTTGTTCAGGGAAAGGAAATTATTGCCGAAGTAATTGCGGAAGAATCGAAAGGTAGAATCTACATCAGTTTATTAGAACGTATCCACATAAAGAAGTCCAAAGTCTCCGATTCTAACTTGTACAGGTGAATACGTAATTGAATGAAAGCACGAAAGAGGAAATATTTTTATGAGTAACCATTAATAAACAAGAATTAGTTGAATTCCGTTTTAGTTGTTGGCAAAACAACGAGCTAGCTGGGACAGTGAGACTTGTAGTCGAAAACAAAATGAAACTATCATTTAATCATCATATCATGCTCTTTGGAATGCTGTTGATATTATCGGTGTTCGTTTACGTATTTATAAAAGCGTTAGCAAATAGGAAACATTCCAAGGCCGCATTATCATAGATAAAGAAACATACCGTCGACGATTGTTCCTGTGGTTTGTTACTGCGAAAACTGGGTGGTACCATTTCTGGTGTAAGGGTCGGTGGTGGATTAACACCAGTCAAACATCGGGCAACAAACCACATTGCTAAGGCAAATTGTTCGTTATTCAGTTTGCCACTTTGGTTAATATCGCATAAAGCCCTGCAACAGATTTATCATGATTAATACAGTTATTCGCAATGCGTTGATATTTTTTTTTGTTATTTAAAAATAAAACAAAGATATGACTTATCAGTACGTACCATATATGTGCCAAAATTTGTTGAGGCACGCCGGATTGCAAAAATACATCCTTTATTTCCTTTCCCGATACGAAGCCGTCCTTATCAACGTCGCTTTTGACGAACAATGCATCCGATTTAGATTTCTCTTCGTTGGTGACAACCCAGTTGAGTGTAGGTTGAACGCTTTGCACCGGTCGGGAAGGAGCCGTCGGGTTTGCCACAGGAATCAACGGTGCAACCGTAGGCATCGATGGCACCGACGAAGAGATCGCAGCCATTGGAGGAATTGCTGACATAGGTGGAGGCGGCATCCGCGGCTTTATACCATCGAGATTGCCAATAAGAGGCGCAGTCATTGGCGTTGAACCTTTTCGTTTCGCAGGTGGCATGAGCTCAGGTGGCAACGTATTTGGAATCGCATATTTCTCCAATGCTTTGTATACCAAATGCATAGCCTTTGAATTCAATGGAATTAAGCGTAAATATTGTTACTCAATATATATATAAAATATGTGAAAGATATGCAATATCTTACAGCAATAAATTCATGTTTATCCAACATTCCGTCCTTATCTTGATCAGCAAGATCCCAAATCTTTCCTAAGGTATCCAGTGGTAATTTTGAATCCATTAATACGCCTTTTACCTATGAGAAATAAATATGATGAGTAGAATAAAGAGATAGATTAAGTATATGATTACCTTATTTCCTGGAATCATTCCTTCAACTGGATGCAGTGAATTAAACAATTTTTCGTATTTCTCACGTTCAGACGGCTTCACTGTCCAATCAACTGAGGTAGGTGGTAAAGATGTTATTAATGGTGCATGAGAGGGTAAAGGTGGTTTCTTAGGTTTAGGCATTGGTACATCACCCTAAAATTTACAATATTATTGTTAGTATTGTTTAGTTATTCAATAACTAAACAAAAAAATAATTTTGTCTTACCATTTTAGGTGGAGGCATCTCCTTATTTATATTAGACATGTTGATGGTATCACCAGCTTGTGCAAGTGATACCAACTTCAATGCAACATACATTCCAGTCTTGTCCAGACATCCTCGTCCACCTGGATCAGACAGATCCCAAATCCTAGAAAGAACCACATCACTCAGCCCAGACTTCTTAAGGAAGCGGGCTGCTTCCATAGCCCCAATAGTACCAGCCCCATTTGGATCAATCTACAAAATTACAATTAAATATACTATAATAGTTTAATTTTTTAAGTGTAAAGACTTACAAAATTGTAGTATGCTTCATATATGGCACTGTGATTTCCAGCAACCTAGAACACAAGCAGCACATACTTTATTATCATCATCTTGATAACAAGAGTAATAAGGTAAATATTTGTTGCACATGTCTGATCCACATATTATTTTAATTATTACTTGAGAATGATTTGGTTGCAGATAAGCCGAAATGTATTCATTTTTACGCAAATCCATAACTGACACGAGTATAGATTGACGTTTCTTATATGAACATCAGCCAGCGAGCATTGAGCACGACAAACTCTCGCAATTTAAACGATATCAAACTCAGATTTAAATTCTTTATAAATGCATCTGATACATTTGAACAATGATGTAATTTATTTGGATTTTCATCAATAAACCGAAACGAAAACTACGCCGCCCACCGAACTGTCAACTAGTTGTGGATTAATAAAATTAAAAATTTCACAAAACACATGATTACAAACACAGAACAATAAACATTATATGATTGCACACACTATCCTACACAGTTTACAACCGAAACTGATGAATACATTTGCGCTGGTAAAGATTAATGCCAAGAAAATGACTGGAGTACCTGTGTTGGCGACGGCAGGGCAGCCATCTTTTTGAATACTGCTCGTCGAAGGAAATTATTGGTCGATTTTTAGTATGCCAAATGGCAACCAATCCGCGCATCGAATCAATATGCCTAACTCAGGCTTCCAACTTAACAAAACTTAAAGCGCCAAATCAAATAATGCGACCGACTGATTCGAAAAGTTTTGCAAATTTAATTAGAAGAATAATTATCACAGTTTTAAATATTATCACAATTGTTACAATCAAGTAGAGAATTGTAATGTTAAACATTATTTTTCGAAGAACTTCATTAAAATATTTCGTAATTCATCGCCAGTTTTAAACGGATTTTCATTCAGAATGTGGTCCAGATGGTGTTCCCTGAAAACTATTTCTGGATCGAAATAGGCCTGCCTTATCATATCATCATCGATTTCATCGTCTTCCAAAAGACGTATCCATTCTATTTTTTTGTTTAGGTCGCCCAGAAACGAATACAAGCCATCCAAATCGAATCCAGTGTATTTGTCACTGTTGATAAGCTTCCACGCGTTTTCTTTCAATAGTTCATAATCTTGTTTTAGAGTGTCTTTATTACGCATGATGTATTCTGCACAAATATCCGTAAGTTTTTTGCAAACTAAATTTGAAAAGAGTGATATTATTTAGGTGGCCAATAAAGAACATATACCATATCTAATTGTTTTATTTTTAAAAGCTGTCACGTAAAACAACTATGAATTTTTCCTAACATGTTTTATATTGATATTGTGACATGAATGTGTCCAAAGGGTAGATATATGTATATGTTTAGGATTCTTTTAAAACACAATTTTAACGAACGTCTGAATTCAATTCAATTTCTATATTTTAATTATGGAAATCTACCTTTGTTAGTGATACGCCGCTTCGCGCGCAAAGGCGTTTTCCTTACTGACATCAAAGTTTTCTTAAACATATATTCATTGTCACTTATTTTCTCTACTCTAGCCTTCTCCGCATCTTTTAAATCTTGTTTGGTACATTGCTTTCCAGTATTTTGCATTTTATTTAAGTATTCCGTCAGCATATTTCCAATGCTAAAAACAATCCGTTTGAAAATGTTTTTTTTTAATATCTGCATTCGACTTATTTAAAAAAAAAGTTATTACTCTTTAATTTGATGTGTATTAGGAGAGAAGCTGTCCCTGGATTTGGGCATTGGCACCAGGCTAAGAAAATAAAGCAAAATATCTTCAGGAAGATCAATTAGCATTTTTCTTAATGTCGCCGATATCTGAAATATACAACATATATGTGAATAGTAGGCGAACAATTATATTATAGAAATACTTTGTCATATTCTTGTTGCGTCGTGTTTTGCGAATTGGAATACATTTTCAATTCTATCAGAGCTTCATCCAATAATTCTGGTCGATCTTTGTAATGACATTTAAGCACGCTCATTAGGATAATGTGATCATTGTCCATTTTTACAGAAGACTGATGTTTAAGGAATGTTCATAAGTAACAACATGTGTATGTCATTGTTACTTAGTAACTGATTATTTTGTTTTCCTGGACACCCATTTTAATTCAAGCACAGATCACATTTTGATATGAAAAATAATTATTTTTTGGCCACCCTATCGGATAGATAAACTTTCTTCCCTAAAAGCCGGGAGGTAAATCGAGTTTTGTTTCTTTAGAGAAGTAAATAGTAAAAACGATAGATTTTCAAAGAGAGGTAATTCGTGCATGCGTCATTGCACGGTGCTCATTGAGCAAATTTTGTCAATTTGAGCACTCGCCTCGTGCTGTAATAGCCTTCTTACCTCCCTAGGTGTATTATAGGTATAGACTATTACTGTAGCTACAATTTCTTCATATTGAGCAAGTATTTGCATCTTATTTGCTAGTTCAGATTATCGTAAAGAATTATAGCAATAATCCAATATCAAAAAGCAACTGTCATTCAATTAAATGAATACTTGGAAGACTTGCTTTACATTATTTGCAATCACTAAACATGTATTTCATTTTTAAAGAAGTATAATATATACAAGAGCTTAAATCACTTAAACAAACGATATATTAACCTTAGCGAATTGTAATCAATAAATTATATCTTCTTATACTATCGACTATTACTCATTTTCTTAAGGAAATTAATTAGTACATCAAATCTTTCTTTAACTTGTTCCAACGAACGTCCATTCAACTTCTCCAATATTCGCTCGAAAGCAACTTCAAGTTCCTCTTCCTTTTGGAAAGTCTCCAAAATAACCTTATCTTCTTCCCTCGTCCATTGTACAGCTGATGACCCAGCAGAAGATGTGCCATTGTTCTCTGTATCATTGCAAGAAACATCGCTATCAGAATTATTATCTTGGGATGTTTCCAACTCTTCGCAACACTCTGAAAAAGAAACAACATATCACAAACAATCATAATTTATGTTTTATTTGATTTATTTACCGCTTTCCGATTCAGCACTGGCACATGGTTCCGGACTCATGCGTATTTCCACCGATTCGATTGATGTATTGCAATCCCACTCTTGAGCTTCGTCGGATAATAATTTAGGCGTCAGGTCGATAATATCCACAGAGTTTAAGCCAACTGGTTTTACAACAGATTCAATCGTTTCATTCACTTCATGTTTAAATGCATCTTGTACTCTTGTTTTTGCATTTGCCATTGAAGATTTGTCTACCAATTTGCTGTTCTTTTTGGGTTTTCGCTTTTTCGGGCTTTTGACTATCCTCTGATGTTTTTTATCAGGTTCATCGTCACTACTTTGCCGAGTTTCATCCTGGCTATCTTTACCTGGGGAAATTTGCTTTACAGAATTACCATCAGTGCGTTTCTTTGATGAGAATGAAAGGCGAGCTTTGTGATCTATGCTGGTGTCATCGAATGAAATTTTTGCGAGACGTAATCCTTTTCCAGTTTGAACATAAACTCGACCTTGCATGAACTATTAAAGAAAAAGTGGAAAAGATTAATATAAACAGAATAATAATTATATTAAGGTACCCTCAAACTAACTCAGTTGCGGTCAACTAACGATTCGATTATTCTCAAACTAACGCGTTCGCTTCGGTGGTCGTGATCAGAAACATAATAAATCGAGCAAATCATACATTTCCTTATAATTGTGGCTTAAGTGTGCTGAGACTTTATCCATTTTAACCAAGTTTTAGCGGATGTTTCTGATGTAATAACATGTACACGCACTTTTCAATTTTGGCCCACTGCATTGCGGGGTGGTTCTTGTACTGTTGGGATTTCGGTTCGAACTGAATTTAACTGAAAATAACATTTATTTTTGGTGCTAGAGAATTCGTTTAGGCGCAAAACCTTCAGTTGGCAGCTGCCACTAAAAACCCTAGCTACGCCCCTGTAATCCTAGCTATCCTATTGGCTTGGTTTTGGTGTTTGAGATCATCGCCACTAATGTACACGGAGTTTGTAATCGTCAATATATCCTGAATTATCTAAACTTGTATCATTTGACTTGGTATGAGCAAATTGCAAGAAAAGCTTAAAATGTGCCAGCTATTTTTTTCTATTGATTTTTTTTTTCTTCGATGACTTTCTCAACAATTTCAATTTTTCAGCAAACATGCACTCTACAAGATCGTGCACACAAATGCAACCAGTTGACCACAACCGACATGTGATCATGACTAGAACGCAGCACTAAACACCGGAGAGCGCTTGCACTTCATTAAATGGACTGGGTTTGATCGCGTCCGCGTTAGTTTAAGGATACCTTTACAAATAACTATATATAATAAATTGGACATAATACTTAATATTTACTTTAGTACCACAAGGTGTACAATGTCGAGATCTAGCTTTGAAGGTAGCATCATCTACATTATGACAGCTACATATGCAATTTGGCCCCCCATAAGGATCCTCAACTTCCGGAAGTATTACTGTCTCAAAAGTGTCATCCTTATCTTTACTTAAATGAATATTTTCCCAAGCGCCATTCAACAACCTAGCTGGTGGCTTTTCCATAGGAAATATTTGCAGAAACCAATCTGTCAGCAAACCATTCCCTAAAACAATAAAAATGTTTATAATCATTTGAATTTATTTTAGTTTTATTTTAATGCATGTAATACCTTTTAACAGTGGCAGTACGGTACTTTTCACTTGTCCTAATGAAATACCTTCCTTTCCAGATAAGTCAGTCAAAGCTCTATAGATTTTACGAACTTGCGATGGTTGATCTTGGAAAAACATTTCAAGTTTCCGTAAAAACAATGACATGTTGCTTACTATTAAATATGGAATCAACTTCCCCAATGCTTTTGCTTGCAAACTATCAAAGAAAAGCAGGAATTCGTTCATAATATCGGGATGCTTGTCTCCCAGGATTTCTGATACTTGATTATACAGAAGTTTTGGTGAAGACTTGGCCTCATCATAATCATTCAAGGTGGCCATAAATTTATGAAAATCTTCCATGGTCAAGGTATCTTGTACCTTATCATAGAATGCTTGTATAAATCCTTAAATGTAATATATAAGTAGAAAAAAAATATTGCTATAAGATAAAGTTATATTACTTACGGTTACGTTTCTCAGTTATCACATCATTATCTTCTTCGGCTAATAAACGCAGATTGTCCGTAAAATCACGTTTCATTTTTGCACGCTTTTTCTCTAAGCCAGTCGGTCGCCGTTTTATTGCCGACTTAATTGTAGAACTTGCCACAACTAATGCATTGATATCATCCAAATTATCCTACAAACAAATAAGAAAATAATATAAAAATGAAGCTAATTCAATGATACCTTTCTTACCTTTTCCATAAGTCCAGCATCATTAACAGAGGTTTCCATTGCATCAAGATTTGTTGATGAGCTAATCTCAATGATTTCATTTGTAATACTATTTGTTTCCATCAGGTTCACAACCTCTTCTTTATTACCAATTATTTCATCTGAATTAGATTCTTCTAGAGCAATATTACTGATTTCATGTTCCTGGGTCTTTGGACTATTAAATGTACAACCTTGAGTAGTAGCCATGCCAGCATTCAAAGTAGTAGCCATGCCAGCATTCAAAGTGGGCATACTACTAACCATTTCATTATCTTTCGGCATATTGTTGAATATTGATGAATTAAACTTAATTTTCAGAAGATTTGGTGGTATGTATAATTTCTCTTCAGCTGATGTTGTAACATTGAATAAGGATTTCTTACATTTTGGTGTTGAAGCTTGAACATCCTTTAGATTGATAAAAGCATTATAAGGTGTATTTTTATCAGGAGCTTTAGAGATTGGTGTCTTAATTGTTTTTAAATTTGGTTGGGGCTGTGTTCTTCTTACAAACTTCTTATTATAAGCTGGAGGTTTAGTTATCCTTGTAATGGAAGTAGAAGAATTTGTAACCGGCGGCTGAAAGAATCAATGAACACTTAATGAAAACAAAGTAAATCAGTACACAAACAATATATTGATGACAACGATGACAGCTGATTCATCTAGGGATTTTCAATTTATCTAGTAACAGCAGTTGGTAACAATAATGCAAATGGAGGGGACTCGTACTTGAATATAAACTTTGAAAATAAAAATGCATGCAACTACTAACTGATTTTAATATATTAATTTAAAATAATCTACTTTATTATTTTAAATTAATGCTATATTTTTTAATATTATATTTAAAATAAATCTATAAAATTAATTTAAAAAAAAAAAAACTTACATCATTACTATCTGGAAACAAGTAATTCCTCCATTGGTATGGTAATTCGTCCGGGTTTTTGGTACATGGAGCAATTTTTTGCAAATCATTTACTGGTACCACTAAATGATAAGTGCATGGTACTTTATTTGTATCAAAGAAGGTCTTAATTGGATTCGAATAACTGCTGTTACGATTGTTGATCACATGTTTGTAAAGTTTCTGTGCATTTTTACTGGGCATCATAAATTTTTGTATATAGTAACAAACACTGAGTGCAGGCACCTCTCCGTTTCCCTTGACATTCTTTTTATCCAGTTTTAAAAATGGGATGAATTGCTCTAAACCTAAACAAATTAATCTGAAAATATGTAAATTAAAGTAATACGTATTCAAAATGCACTAGCAATTATCTTACGCATTTTCCGAATTATTGAATCCTAGAACTTTCGAGTTGGAATCTGTATATGGAATTCGTGGAAGAAGTGAAGGATACATAAAAACCGAACTGTGTGCTATTGTGTCTAAAAATAATTGATGGAAATGCGGTATGTATACAATTCCAGCGGCTTTGGCGTCTTTACTGCAACAAATAATTGTACATTTTAATATTAAGAAATACATGCGTTTGTTAATGTTTATAAAAAGTAAACTTACGCTTCACAAATCGTTCTTATCCAATGACTGAAAAAAATAGAATTATCATTTAGTTCATAATATACATATAACATTGAAATAAATTTATAATGATTACCTTTTGTAGTCATTTATCACAGGACTATCAGACTTTAGTTTCTCTTCCCATTCATTAACTAAAGTTAGTGCATTATCTAAATTTGTATTTTTATAGAAACTCTTATCAATTGTTTCTTCCTTTAATAATTCCTACAAGAAAGTATAATACATTTAACTGGTTTACGAAAAATTCATCCTAAGAAGGTTAACTGTAGGGCAAAACACATCGCGAAAAGATCTATCGCAGTAAATTTCATCGCGAAGAATATTCATTTTAGGAGGCCGATTTTCACGACGTACAGTTTCCAAGAGGTCTAGGTCAGGCCTAGGCAAATGGCGGCCCGCCGTAGCATTCTATCCGGGTCGAGAGCTTCATCACAGTATTCGGTTTTAGAGTGTACACTTCTACATTAATGTTTATTCCCCCCTCCCGCTCATACAAGAAAACCTCTTTTGTCTCAAACCCATCGGCGTAACTATGAGGGAGCACAACCCCGCAAGGTGAGGGGCTCCCGGAGCTCAGGGGAACCCACTGACATCAAATTCTTTTAATTCTCTCTTACAGAAAATTGTAGTTATCTCTCTTACAGAGAATTCTAATTCCCCCCAACCATTTTTTTTCGCGATGATAACTTAAATCATAAACTTCAACAAAAGATGGTCAGATGCTATGTATGGTCTGTTTTGTTAAATGACATGAAGGCATAAATTCTCAAGATAGAAACAATAAATCGTATAGAAGTATTCAAATTGTGGCTGTATAGAAGGATGCTCAAAAATTCGTTGGTAAACAAAACGACAAACATTGAAGTACTACCGTTTTACTACGAAGAGCTAAAGCACACTTTGAAGTACTATCCAACAACAAATGTAGAAAAACCATAAACATGTCTTAAGAAAAGAAAAAGTACCATCTACTCCATCTTATATTAAAAGGCAACATCAAAGGCCTATATGGTATGAACAGAAAACAAATGTCCTGACTCGCGCGAAGCAATCTGCACGAATGCGCCATAGTGATCACCAACGTTAGGGAGACCGGACACACCACTTGAAAGAAGAAGAAGCAAAACTCGATCATATTATTATTAATACCGAACGGCAGTGTAAAATCTATTTTTCCTGCGATAAAATCTACCTTCGATGAATTTGTCGCAATGAATTACTTATACGCTTAAATACTTACTAAATATAATTTGCATTTTTCAGAAATTTCATTTAACTCAGGATGTGTATGCGTCAGCATAAAACTTTGAGCTAATAGCTGTACATGTTGTCGAATCTGCTGCTCAAATATTGCCTTCTGATTTGCATCCATTATCAAATGTTTATAATTAATGATCACAACATTAGTCATTAAGTTGAAATTACTATTCACATCACTGCAGACAGGAGGGTTTTGGACCTCCTTTACTACATCCGTTTTCGGTGGTTCAACAGTATTATTGGCTTGTTGAGGAAAATAATTATTAAAGTTGTCAGCATAATCCACCAATTCAGCAATGAGTTCGTTTAACTCTTTGCGCGTTATTTTCACCCCTCTATCAGCACGCAACTCTTCCAAATCAACTTCATCAATATCCTCATCAGCTAAGACATTATATTCTGGATCATGTTCTTCATCCTCTTGACTGACTTGAATAACTTCTTCTAACGGCCGTGTAAACTCCTTCAAAAAATTCTTCCAGTCTTCATCATCACAGTCCATGTCATACATCCCAAGTGTAATGTCGGGTGGGACAAATGATTCTTCTATATCCTCTAGTGGCGTATCACTTAAACATAATTTAGAACGTGTTCGCAATGCAATGTTCGCTTCGCCTTCACTGGGAGGTTCATCTGGTTCTGAATTGTTTTCATTTGTTGGAGGTGGTGATTCAATAAGCCCATTTTCATTCCAATATGTTTGTGTGCCACAGTCAGTTGATTGTGTTGTCTGGGTATTATTTATAGTGGAATTTTCATTTTGAATTGATGCATTATTTTCATCTTCACTCTAATAAATAAAAAATAGAAATATTATTTGTTATATTAGAAAATTGTTTGCCGAATTTATACCTCATCATCATTATTTAAATGCTCATCATTAACAGGATCATATTCCTCTTCAGAAGAATCATCTTCAGGTAAGACTGCACTGATAAGCACTTGCGTTTCAGAAAGTTTATTTGTTTTTTTGGATAATGCCCATCCAGGAAATGGTGCTTCCACAGCTAATTCCCTTTAAAATATAAGAAATTCATATTTTCAAATAAAAATTGCTTTATATGTATAACTATTTCCTAAATGCAAGTTAAAAAATGTAAATCATACTTAGCCTTTGCTCTGGTAAGTTTTGGTACATATTGCAGATCAAAATCTTCATCAGGGTTCTCAACATTCTTAACAAATGCCAATACATGTTCATTAGTAAC
>JARJDU010039792.1:0-15981 GCA_030264695.1 Lissagria laeviuscula
AACTGCCCAAATGTCGCATGCCGCGTTAAATTTCATCAATAACTGATTCCAACCGATATTTAATGAAAATCTACACCATCTACAACTGTTCGCATTCATCGACCACGAAGTATCCGCAGGAAGCGACTTCAAGGGTTGACAAGAACGCTAGAAAAATAATCATAAGAGTAATAACGCCCGTGCCGTAACAAATTCAAAATAATTCCCGCCGCAGTCAACACCACCACAAGTAAGTGTCCCCCGTCTCCATTCACGCTATTCACTAACTCATTCAACCGGCTTCGTCCAGCACATCTACTCCACTGCTCTGAAAACGCTCAAAACAGACGAGAATGGCTTCTCCGGTTTACGTCGAGGATGAAATCGGCAGGAAATGGGATAGATGTCTCACAGATGGAATTCTTAAATTCGGTAAGTTACAAACGTAATTCGCAAGCAAATATTACCTAACCACCTGAATCTTATTCAGATTAGTGATTATGTCATATGATTATTAACCTAACAGTTTCAATCTTATCATATAGCTACCTTGTGCTTCTTTTTTAGGTGGTGGCATTGTCCTAGGAACAGTATTTTCACTGCTATTCTTCAAGCGAAGACGTTGGCCAGTTCTTCTTAGTGGTGGCTTTGGTGTTGGCATGGCATATTCCAATTGTGAGCGTGACCTCAACTCTACAATGCTTTCAGCTTCAAAGATTTCAAAAAAATGCGATTGAACTTATGCAAGTTACCAAGGCACCAGTAAACTGCAGCAATTAAGTAATAACATGATTAGAACATTGTAAATAAAGGTAAATACCATTAAATCAGGTGCTGTCAACTCTACAACAGTTTGTTATTTAAACACTAACTTTTAACTGTATTGTATTGATTATTTAGGTATTTTAATTTTACCTGTTATATGTTTTAATAGTTACTTTGTTCAAAATATTTAAGATTTCTTTTTGTGAGCAATTTAAATGAGGAAATGTGCATGCATTAGATTAATGTAAGTTGCTAGTCTTATAATGTACATGCAATCATACTTAAATGAAATGTGAATGCATTGTTGAGTAGCAATAAATTGCATAGAACTGTTTGGGAAATGTTTTTTTTACCTTCATTGCTGATGATTGTTTACATAAATAGCTCGAAAAGTATATTTAAAATCATAAAACTTACATTTTCAAATGCTTAGAAAATGGCGACGTTAATAAAACAAAAGTTGCATTTTTTAATATAGGCAACTTAATATACCAGTTTTATATAAACTATTTAAGAAGAAAATTAATTAAAACTAATTTGCTTGCCTTGAAATATGTTCATTTTTTACGCAAATAGCATTAATAATTAATAAATATATAACTAACTTTCTAAATGCTTAGAAAATGGCAACAGCAATAAAACAAAAGCAGCTTCTTTAAGGTAGACAACTTAATATACAAATTTTATAATTGTGCCAACAATATTTATACAAAAAATAGCTATTTTGTTATATTTTAACACAGCTTATGCAATCGCCATTATAATTGTAATAATTGTATTTATTCATATAATATACAATATTGAAAAATTGCGTATCGGATTTAGGTTTCAACGTAATTTAATTCTTCCTGTATTACAAACCTCTTTCTATGTGTTCCTTCTTGATCGAATTCATTGAAAGTTTAAAGCAAAAGTTGAAACACCACAATAACATTTCATATATACTTGAATATCATTAAATCCAGCATATATATATATATAACTATTGTTAGGATATTATTACTATGGTATATAATTGTTCAAATTACGAAATATTATGCCTTCTTTTAACAACTATTTTTAAAATAGTTTTGTTGGTTGTTTTATGAAGGTGAACCCTTTTTTAGTTTTGTCTCTTCTCCTTTTATGGTTTTCCCAATAAGAACGTTTTGCAATGTACAAAATTTCACTATCTTCATCAGTATTATCTGTTATCATCAGTTACAATTTTATATTTATATCTAAACACTAATTGTTCCTGCATATTGTTTATATTAAGTTTAAACAAAATTCATTTTGCTATGAAAAGAAATAGAATTTTGATTGAAATCTTTGTTAACATAAACAACAATTTCATTATAGTAAATATATGGCAATAGTTCAATTGATTTTAATTCAATAACAAATGAAGCTAATAAATAGTTTCATAAAGAACATATGACTCATAATAACGTCAACAATGCAATTTCTATGAATGTACAGTCCTTGGACATATGTTGACATTGGATTTTTGTTGATATTGATAAGGCTTTATCTTTTTTATATTTGTACTCGTTCTGAAAACGATTATTTCCAGAACACGCAATATTAGAATCATGTTGATGCTTATCTTTCACTTTTTGATCTAAATTCCCTAGCCTAATGAATAAATATTAGAATAGAACGGAAAATATGTGATGAACATGCACCACAAACGACGCAAGGGTGCAAAATGGTGACGAATGCAAATAAATAAATACATATATCGACTTGAATTATGATTGTTTCGTTATTTCACTAGAAGTTTGATTGTATGTATGTAGTAATCTTAGGTAATATTCAACTAAGGTAACATTCCTTCAAAAAGAAAAAGAAATAAGAAGCTGTATAAATGTTTGCTAATCATTCACATTTGTGAGCATTATAAATAAAAACGAAGGGTGGACAATGTGATTGATGATTTACTTATTTAGGTTTTTTTTGGACTTGACTAGAATAATATAATTATGTCGACGACAGAGAAAACTTCACAATGTGCACAATGTATGCGAATAAGTGCGCGAAAGATTAGTTAACCATTTCCTCAAAATTCTTCAAAGCTTTTCTCTCTGTTTTGTCTCCATTATCGCTTTTAAATACAATTACTTTAATAATATCTAGTAGCTGCTGCGTCGGTAAATAGCCTAATTAATTGTTATATTTTACTTTTAGCTTCAGAAGAGTCCTAATGAAAAAATGGGCAGCTATTTGTATGCATATATACTTAAACATTATACGAAATTAATTCATCATCAGTCGTGTTTGATATGAATTAATCGAATTAAACGAAGATTGCGTGGTAGTATTGTGTCGGGCAATATTATTACCATTGGTTTTGCCGACACTGACAGTCGAACTGAAAAACAAAATGCACAAATAACTCTCTAACGCGTCACGCATCATTTGTTCGGAAAATCAGGCCAATAGTTGATGTGATAACGATGCGTCGTGCCTTCGAATAATCGATCTAACCAGTTGGGGAGTCCGTCTAATAAGTTACCTTGCAAGAGCACTTCATCCGTTTCCGATTCGGACGAGTCGGTATCGAAGCCGAGGAAGCGGCCAGCTTCTGGATCACGATCGAATTTCATCGATTTCTGATTTGGCTACAATCATGTATTATATAAATTGATTAATTTATTTAATGTTGAAATATACCTTTATTCGTTTGGGACGTTCTGTATGTTTCGCATGAAACATACAAAAGTATTTGCGATGTCCATTGAGAGAAAGCACGGTGCCGACGCAATTTCTCGGATTGATATTAAGCTCCGTCCCTTCGGGTAAGGACAATTCCAATATTTCCTTATACCAACTAAGGCCACGTTCGACGAACATGTACGAAAACATTAATGTCTTATTCCTGCAAAAGCAAACCATGTTATATGAATATAACCAGCAATGCAGCAATCCAAACTAATTGCTGAAGAAGGTTTTATATATATCTATGCATGTATTAATCATCGACAAAAGCACACAACTCACATTCTGAAACAAACAAAAACCAAATTCAAAATATGCTATTGTATTAATTGAAGAATTTAAATTAAGTGAGGGACTAAAAGATGAGGTATTTTCATAAATTTTTTTTTGAGTGTTAGAAATAAAGTATAAACACTTTGGAATTTTTGTATGTTGTAGATCAACATTTGCACTCCCTGAAAATATTTTTTTCGTTAATATGTATTGGTTTTCACAGCGGTAGCAGCTGTATCCGTGGGTAGGATGTTGCCTTTCGCTGGCTGCAAGGTTTGCGAAAAACTGGTATATCGCAGAACAACTGGATTTATAAAATCCAAAACAAAGTCGAATTCTTTACCATGTAGCAAAGTTATTTTTTTTCGAAATTCGAAAATACATCAAAATAGCGGCCATTTGAAATAAAAAGGCATATCTTCGGTTCAAAATCGGCCTTCAAATGGTCGAAAAACAAAAAAGTTTTTACGCATTGGTAGCAAAAAATGAACGAAATCGGTTAGATAGATCCCGAGATTTTTTGACAGACAATTAAGTTTTTTCTTTAAAGCTGTAACTTTGCAAACAAAGTTATATTATACCTCATGATTTAGTCAACCCTTAAGTATAAGCTAAGCATAACTAACTAAACTATTAATATGAAGCTGTTACTAATGCATTAAATCTAAAACTGATAGTTAAGGTGTGATAATGATAAATAAAGTGAAAGCGTTGAGAGAGTGAGAGAAAAAAATGACTACGAAACCAAAAATACATACTTTCTATAAGGCCACATGGCTTTATGAAACGGCGGTATGAGCGTCTGACGCGATTGCATGTCCAAAACAAGAAGAATAGTGCGACATCCAGGCTTGAGAAGACGCACAAGTCCATTATACTTCTCGGCACGAAGCTCGTGGAGCTTAAGTTCGGGTTGATAAGCACCCGGTGCGCCAGAAACCGACGCAGCGTCGTTGTTATTATTGCCGCCTTGCATTTTCGCCGTCTGTTTTTGAACATTCTCTTCCTCGAGCTTGACCAAATAAGCCATTACGTAGCCCAAGATGACGATGAACACAACTGTACCGATAATCGACAACGCTGGCAAGAGTTGTTCTTTATCTAAGCTATCATACATCGATGATGTCATAATTATTAGCTTGGTAAATATACGTCCGAAGATTCCTTTCGCATGTTCATCGAATAGCTCCTAAGAAAACAAAAACAAAAATGGATTAGGTTTTCTTAGCAATGTTATAATCTTACTTTGACGAACGCTTCATAGGTCAATGCTTCTGATGTTCTCAACAATCGACTGATGGTAGTTTCAAGTTTCTGGGTAGTGTCGTTGAAATTCTCATCAGATTCCCATTTTTCCCGTACCCATTCGTATTTCACGTGGGAGGTATCAATACGCCAGATAATTACAATTCGTAAAATTGGCTCTACATCTTCGCCATCTGTAAATGTAGTCAATGTAATAAACAAAAAAACGTGTATTATGACTAGGTAGTTGCCAAGAGCTCCACTGCCCCCATTAAGTCCCATATCCAATGACAAAATGGGCCTCAAAATGTTATTTTCGCCTAGGGCCGTCCCTATCAAACTGGGGGCTCAGTGCAAAAGTTGCAGACATCTATGGTTAGCCTATTTCTCACTAGATGGCGTTTCCAATAGTTACACTCAGTAGATGGCGTTTCCAATAGTTACAAACGGAATGAGAGGCACAATGGGCGGGGCTGGGTGCGCACCGCCCTTCGGTCGGCTCTGGACTCTAATACAAATCACAACTTTATATATACAACTTACCTGGAATTAATGAATTCACAAACTCCGACTGTTTGTCATGATAGATGTAAGCAAATCGCACTTTTTCGGCGCTGTAGGGTGCAACTTGAGCATAACTTCGGAATGCTTGTCGATGCAAGTCGTGATTACTGGAAGCTTGTGTCACCAAAACTACGCACAGTCGTTTGCGCGGCCTGTTCCATTCGCAGGGACAAATCGATTCTAATACTTCCTGAAAAACAATCAAAATCAATACCACGCATACAAATCGATTCATGGTAGTTACCTGCGAAGATAATCGTGGCAACGCGAGATATTGATGTGTAGAAATAATGTGATGAAGGGTGGTCGTTGGTATGTCCTTCATACTGACACTGGCCACTGGTCGCGTCGTATTCTCATTGAACAATAATACTGTGTCCATTTCTCGTGACACTTGGTATCTATCTCGAACTTCTTCGGATTCGACAAATCTGCAAAAAAAACGATTCGAAAATCATTATGCGCGGACATCGGTCGGCCCAACGATAGGAACGACGGAGAGGTATTAGCAAACATTTTATACACGTCCAGCCTCATATGAAAAGGTACATAAGAAAATACGTAAATCATATTGTTGACCTTTATAAGGATTACATTGGCACTACGTTGGCAAAACGATGAATATAAAAATCGTTTTACCAACGTCGGCTATACGGCAGATTGGTATTTGCATAGGTCGTGGACTTTGGCAAATGTAGCCAAAGTTAACCAACTTGCGCTGGCGGTATGCATTTTCTATGCCGGTAATATAACGGCACGATGCTGGCAGTTACCACTAGCCTACCATAATCTGTTTTCGATGTTTCAGGATCGACCAAAAACGTTGGCCCACCCGACAGTCACCGTATGTGTGTTAGCTCAGTTAAAAGACCAATATTGATTATATATTCCTTCTCAATATCCAATAAACATAAAAAACATTAGGTTTTATGGTTTCCCAACCCGTATTAATTCAATTAGTGGCCTTCTACACACTTAAATATATCATCAGCATAAATAACTAGCCATTAAGTATAATAGTTACTTATAAAATGACTAATTTCGTTCAGTGGCGGATTTAAACTGAAGGGACCGTAGTTTGAAGCCCTCTTTCGAAATTTAGAGGCCCCAGGAGCGCGCTTGTACATAAATTCGCCACAGATTTTTTTTTGTAAACTTACCCAAAAGCAACACGATCACGGAAATGATAGGCAGTAATTAAATATCTCAGTCGAATGTTATCCCTCGGTTCGAAAATCAACCCCCGCACACGGTTATCCTCCCAGCCATTGAGGAACTCCTCCGCTTCCCCGTCTCTCACCCGCTGAACCAAATTATATGGTAATTTCTTTCGAATGAATTCGATAATGCGTGGGATGCTCGTTAAGCTGTCCTTATAGACATAGGTGTTCCCATCTAACAGCAGGACCAAACTGGGCAGGCCGTGTACGTTCATTCGGCGTCCTAGAGTTTGCTCTCTAGCAGAATGTACTGTATTCAGGTTGACACCCAATGGCTCTAGGTAATCAACCAATTTCCTTAAATACGGAGCAGTTTGCAAGCAGGGAAAGCACCAATCAGTGTAAAAGAATATCAAGTAGGGAGTTCTAATGCTCTTTGGTAGAATGATCTTATCGTATTGTCTGAAAATAAAAGAATTAAGGAAAATGTTTATGTTTTATGATGTAAATTATTAATGACTTGCATACCTTGCAGTAATAGAAAGCTTATGGAAAAAGGAGATGTCATTCTCTTGAAAATTGAAATGTCCATTCTGAAAGAGCTCCTCGAATGGTGTAGGTGTTGGTGTATACTGATAATAATCCCGATTACGGACTTGCTCCTCAGTGATACCCTTCTGATCATATTTAAATCTTCTATCAGGGTCGCTGAGCAACTCATACGCTTGTTTTATCTCCACAAATCTACTCTGTGCAGTAGGATCGTCTGACTTATCTGGATGCCTAAAAAATAATTATTCAAGAAGATGTAAGAAATAATTAATGCAATAGCTCACCATTCTTTGACAAGTTTAAGATACGACTTGCGAATCTGTGCCGGCGTCGCCGAGCGTGGCAAGCCAAGGATCTTGTATGGGTCACCTAGGTCGGCGAGGACAACTCCTAGAAGTAGAAAACAGCAAGAAACTGCGATGAGCGCAGCCAGCAGCCCTGAGCGACACAACCATTTCATTGTCACTCGCTTGCGCATCAACGACCCATGCACGCGTTAGCTCGGCGGTCGCACCATCGACTGCATGCGACCTAGTGCACGATATCCTTCGCCGACTCCTGGTGCTTGCTGTTATAATCACAAAACGAACGCTGCGATACTGCTCATTGTACGGAGTTTATGTTGTGTTTCACCACTGACTATCACTCACGACTACTATATTGATCAGCCAGCGAGCGGCTATGCTGGTGGATGTCAGAACAACGCGTTGACAGTGCGCGCCCGAATCCGTTCAACGTGTTCAGCCGCGGCGCGAGACTATTTTTAAATTCAATGGTCAGCTTTCGCAAGTCGCACGCGGTTTTCCCCTTCTGTTGGAGAATAACACTACAACACATGGTTTAAGCACAAGTATATTATTGCTAAATATGTTTGTTTTGCAGGTGATTGTTAGCTAGTGGAATAATAATGTGCGCATGCGCAGGTTTTAAATTGACAGGTTTAGTAGCTGACAGCTGAAAATTAAGTTTTAAAATGGAGACCACTACCACCAACGTCAGTCCAGACTATTAGAAGGTTAATAATAAAATTTTACAGCTAACATTCGCGAAATGAGATAGAGATTCGAAAATGTGGCGAGAAGGTTCGGACGGTAGGATTCGCGTAATAACATGAGGGTGTTGTGCGCAGGTTTGAAATTGACAGTTCTGGTACCTGACAAATAAGTTTCAAAATGGAGGATGCTATGCATACATGTAACATTAATAAAAAAGATATTTATGAATATATATTTCTCACTTTATTGCAATCCGCTCAATAAATGGAAATGAATGAATGCAAGTTGAACATAAGATGACCTTAAATATAAATTTCTATAAGAGCTCAACAGTCTAATTGAACTAATTCATAAATATCTTCCCCTTTTATCAAGATATTCATTCATTCATTCTTCTCACATATACACCATGAAAAATATATAAATGTCATTTTCTCTTCTGTCAAAGCATCGCCATTATTTTCATCACTACCTAAATCGATTTATAATTCTTTTATTTATAGTACAAAAAGTTCTTTGACTATTTTGATTTAAAGAAAACAGTCAGCCTTCCATTCATTTTGTGTGTTTGCAAAAATATTGATTACCAAAAAAACCGGATACAAAACGAAAAAAAAATTATTGAGACATCTATGAACATTTGAGTTAAATAAGAATTCCATCACAACATACAATCTACTATTTCCATATAAATATTTGTTCAACAAATATATTCCAGTAATCAATATTTCCCTGTTTCGTCCTCCTCGAAAGTTACAACATGAATCTTGTAACCATGTTATCCGAGAAGTATTTTATGTTTATATTATATATAAATAATTAACAAAAAGATTTAGCTTAAAACAGTAATGCACCCATACTGCCCATTTCACTTTGCTCTTTGACGAAGATTTCGAAGTACTGATAGATGATGGTGACAGCAAGTAGGATACCAGTTCCCGAACCGATAGCTCCCATGAAATCGGCCATCACAGAAAGCGCTCCAATACAAAGCCCACCAAAAGCCGCCGCTGTAGGTATATACCGATTAAGTTCATGGATCATCGAGTTATCTCTATGTCCCCGCATGACCATCTGTTGTTCCTTAAGTTGTTTCGCAACATCCTTCGCCGAACTGCCGGATACTTCGATCCACGTCTTTGAAAAGAACGCACAAGAGCCAAGCATAAAGATAATGTACATGACAGCATGTACAGGATCTTCAAGAATATGCCCAACGCTTTCAGGTGGCGAGAGGTAATAACATAGACCACCGATTGGATATGATCTAGCTGGACCACCACCACCAACGTCAGCCCAGACTCCAAGAAGATTGATAATAAAGTTCCCATGGAATTTCACAGCTAACATTTGCGAAATGACGTAGAGATTCGACACGAGCGCCGATTGCAAGATGATAGGGATATTAGAAGTGTAGAAGAGTTTGATGGGATAGCTGGAGTATTGTCCACGATAGCGAGCGCTCTTGATAGGGAGATCTACGCGGAATCCTTGGAAGTATATAACTATGGCGAAGACTAATATAGTGGCTAGAAGGTTCATCAAGTTGGGGAGGTTCTGACGATAGAAGGCTTCGCGTAATGCGCGGACTTTGTCCTGACGGGTGGCGATTAAATGGAAGAGGGCGATGACAGCGCCCTCGAATTCTGTTCCGCGGCCGGTGTTTACTGTCGCTGGTGAGAATGCCTTCCAGATGATGGTTTCGCAAATGTTTGTAGCGATGAATAGAGAGATACCGGAGCCTAAGCCATAGCCTTTTTGTAGAAGCTCGTCGAGTAGTAGCACGATCAGACCGGCGACGAAGAGTTGGATAATGATGAGCAAACAGACGCCGGCGCCGATTTCAGCTGGATCGCCGTACATTCCTGTCATTACGTATACGATTGCTTGACCAACGGTAATTACCATACCAAATACTGAAATTTCAAAGCGATTAGCATATTTCACTTCTGATTACGGAGGTAAAGCGTCTCGAGTAGCGTAAAAGCCTCTTACCACCCTCGTTATGTAAACTATTATTATGGTAATGATTGCTTACATTTTTGGGCACCGTTGAAAAGTGCTCGGTCTTTAGGAGTATCGCCAACTTCTATTATCTTGGCACCAGCTAAGAGCTGCATGATCAGACCGGATGTGACAATAGGGGAAATACCTAATTCCATTAAGGTACCTCGGTTTGAAGCCAAAATCACACGAATCCAATAGAAAGGATCAGCTGAGTCTGAACTCATAATTCCAAACAATGGAATCTGAAAATGGAGTAAAAATTGAGTTCGTCAAAATCAAAACAAATGAAAGTTGGCTACTCACTTGACAGCACACAAGAAAAATAAATAATGTAATTGCAGTCCATAATACTTTCTCCCTGAATTGGATCTATAACAAAAGAGAAAACATCAAAATTACTAATTATGCTTAGCATTCTCGCTTAGTGACATCATAACAAGCAGCTGTTACGAATCAATGAATGAAAACTCAAATTTTATCAATGAAAACCTAAGCTGTAAACATATTTCTCAATGTTTTTCACATGTTCATACATCAATGATCTGTTTTAGATCAATTTTTCACTCACCTTTCGTTCGGGTTTAGCAATCTCTGGCAATATACTGCAGAAAGGTTTGATAACCTCAAGGAATTTGACTGTTAACAAATAGAAAATCACATGAGTACATGCATTGTAGCAAAAGAAAAATGATTAGAGCACGTTGACTAACTTCCTCTAACAGATTGTAGACGTAAGCAACGCGTAAAAATAGTCAGACTTCCCTTGCCCTTCGGCACTAGACGGTTAACATCTAAGCATGGAATTAGCGAGGGATGTATGAAAAGTATTATCGAAAAATGTACTTACTGCCCATCTTTGTGGGGTTTGTTCGACGCTTTCGACGATTAGATCACAGACGGTGCTTCACTGTGTGCACTGTCGATTTTAACGTAAGTTGATGCGATGTGCGTCCACGGGGCGAGTGAGTCGGAGAGTGCTACACGTCGGCCGTCGTCGAACGGGACTTTCGAATATTTGGAAGCGCCGACTGACACGATGCGTACACGTAGCACCGTGCTGCGGTCACGTGACCGGTGATGTTGGCCGCCGATGACAACTCGACGATACTCGCGACTGATGCAAACTTTCACGCTGAATTTGTTTTCTTTTCAGGAATTGTTTATTTGCATATATGATAAATGCTAGGATATTTTGCAGGAGTTGAGCTTTGATGTATAGAACCAGTTGAGCACTTGTTTACTTGCAGAATTTTATTTTCATAGAAAATTTTAAATGCATTTTGATTATCTAATTGTATAATATATTTTGTTTATTAAAATATTCATATAAATTAAATAAATTTGAATAATTCAATAAATTCATCATTTTATATTAATAAAATATAAATTACTCAAAAATTATAGAAATAGTTTTTGTTGATGTATTAGAAGTTGCCTACAGTTGCTATTTTATAGTTTTATTCCAAATTTCTAAAATTATTTCAATGCGACGTGCAAACTTCTTTGCTGAATTTGTTTTTGTTTTCTTTTTAAGAATAGATTATATACATAATAAAAGCCAAGATAGTTTACAGAAAAAGTGCTTTGACTTATAGAACCAGTTGAACACAGAATATTTTGAATGTACATATTTTAAATATTTTATTGTAAAATATATTGAAGTTAATAAAATTAATGTACAAGTATACATTAAATTAAATTATTATAAAAATTAAATATTTTAATATTACAAAGTATAAATTATTCTAAAATTATATAAATTATTTTTTTGACAGTGTATTACATGTTGCCTACAGCTGCTATTTTATAGCACTATTTACAATGTCTAAAATTATCTTATTGTTATATTTAAATAAAAAGTTGCTAATATTTAAAATTTGTTATTAATTAACAAATTTTACTACTACTTTTATTTATTGTTAATAAAAACTCAAATTTTGCAATATATAAATAAAAATAATCAATAATTATTAATATTTAAGCTATCTTAGTTGCCTATGTTAAAAATTTTCAGCTGGATACAAATAATTTTCATGCTGTACAAAAGATAAACATCTGTAATTAATTGATGAATAAGAATCAAACTATTCACAATTAATATTAATTGACGTAAAATTGAATCATCTTCCTGTTGGTATATAATAGCATATAAATACCCTCCAAAATGTTCAGAAATAGTTCGAATACCGTTTGTCAAGATAGCTAACTAACGCAAAAAGATTATCTTTTTGATTACAACGTAATGCTTGCTGAAATATCTGACACCCTAATATAATATAAACAAAATTTAAACCACTATCATTTAATATATGCATTTAATTAGTTTGTCAGTTGTTTCTGTAAGATTTTATCATTAAAAAAAATTGACAGTTTTTCGAGATCAATGTGATTCAAAATAGCAGAAATCTATGAAATAGATAATTAAGTTGCTAAAAGTATAGAAAATATGCTATAAAATAATCACAACTAGTACTAAAATATGCAGCATATAATCTTGTTTCTTGTAATATACAAAACTTTAAATAAGAGTACAAGTTTGGCGGCTCAAAAACATTCATAACTTTTTCGTTCATAACTAAGTTAAACTTGATACAAAATCAATAAATTTAGTATCAAACAACCAAGAATTTAAGTAACTTTCGAACGATATATAATATATACAACTTCATAACACCAACCCAGCGTAAAACGTCAATTTCCCTCGTACCACCTTGTACCAATTCCCAAAAATCGACTTTCCAGCTAAAGAACCACAGTATACTCACAACCTCCATTTAAACGCAATCTGCTTCAAAATGGGTGCCCAAATTTGCAAACCTTGTACAAAAAAGAAAAAGCAAGCCTTCACCGGTGGTTCAATTCTAGACCGTGTCATCAGCCAGTCGTCAAACCAAGACCAGTGTCTTCTCTACAAGCTAGCAAATTACAAGAAAGGCGGTGAGCTCATCGACGCCTACACCCTTGGAGGTCAATTGGAAGTAGAGAAACTCATCAAGGAGCAATTCGGACAGTTGATGTACCAAGATGGAAAGGGTCAAATCATCAACCGATCTGAATACCTCCGTTGGAAGTTCCGCGATTGCGAGCAAGTAGTCCTCCCGATCGAAGCAAGCTTAAGTCCCCACGATCCTTTAGCCAAATGGGAAGATCACGAAGCTTGTTGGCAGATGCAATATCGCGGGTCTTTGGGTGAAACTCTCATACACGTATTAATCATGTGCGATACAAAGATCCATACCCGAATCGCTCGAACACTCATCCGTTGTTTTCCAAAATTGGCAATGGACGTGGTTGAAGGCGAGGAGTACCTTGGCGCAGGCGCACTGCATCTAGCAATTGCTTATAGTAATAATGAACTCGTCCAGGATTTAATTGAGGCTGGAGCTAATGTTAATCAAAGAGCTACTGGTAAGTACCAGCATAGCTAACTAACTAATAATATGGTCTTTAAACTACTCTAACCTCTAAAGGGAGTTTCTTCTTACCAAGAGATCAACAGAGAGCAAAACCTGCTAAAGTAACGGAATACGAAGGTCTTGCGTATTTAGGGGAATACCCATTGGCTTGGGCTGCTTGTTGCGCTAATGAAAGCGTTTATAATCTACTTTTGGATTTTGACGCGCATCCTGACCTTCAAGACAGTTTCGGTAACATGATCCTACATATGGTTGTAGTCTGCGATAAACTGGTACTAAATCTTCATCTGTTGCCAGTGGCGGATTTATGCACAGACGCGCCTAGGGCCTCAAACTGATTGTACACCTAGGGCTTCTTTACGAAGGGTCTCAAACTAACTCTGCGCCTAGCTCTAAATCCGTCACTGTCTCAAGCAGTAGCAGTAACTTCTAGAAAAGGCAAATATCTCCTGTTTTAGGACATGTTCGGGTATGCTTTGCGTCACCCGAAATTGCCAGCTAGAAATGGTATTGTGAACACCGCAGGGTTGACACCATTGACTTTAGCTTGCAAACTAGGCCGGGCGGAGGTATTCAATGAAATGTTGGAGCTTTCCGCTAGGGAGTTCTGGCGTTATAGTAACATTACATGTTCAGGGTATCCTCTTAATGCCCTGGATACATTGCTACCCGACGGAAGGACAAGTAACTTGTTACGCACACAACTTCAATCTCTTGACTGAATTTGATTTTCAGATTGGAATTCAGCATTGTTCATTATACTTAATGGTACTAAACAGGAACATCTAGATATGTTAGATGGTGGTATCATTCAAAGGTTATTAGAAGAAAAATGGAAGACTTTTGCGAGAGTAAGTACAGCATGCCACCATTTTGAATTCATCTTAACCTCAAAAACATGTTTCTTTCAGAATCAGTTCCTGAAACGTTTGTTGATCCTATTGGTACATCTTTTGTTCATGTCAGGAGCTGTGTATTTACGTCCTGATGATCCAGATGAGGATCTTTTGAGATATACCGATGACCCGATTGTCATAAGTCGGTATATAGCTGAAACTGGGACAATTCTAGGCGTCCTCAGCTATTTGATATTGCAACAAGGCGACGAAATCAAGAACCAAGGCTTGTGGACTTTTTTCAAACAGCAATACCATTCCCCACCAAAACTTATTTTCCTAGTGTCCAATTTTCTCATTCTAGCTTGCATTTACTATCGGGTCATTGGGGATCGAAATAGTGAAGAGGCTTTGCTCCTAGTTGCTGTTCCAGGATCTTGGTTTCTATTGATGTTCTTTGCAGGGTGTGTCATAAACTGGCTATTTTAATAGTCATGCTAATGATATTAAAGTTTTGATATTTTTAGGGCTGTGAGATTGACTGGACCATTTGTAACAATGATCTATAGCATGATCACCGGAGACATGTTAACATTTGGGATAATTTACTCTGTTTTCTTGTTTGGATTCTCTCAGTGTTTTTATTTCCTGTATAAGGGATTCCCAGGGGTCAAGAACACATTGTATAGTAATTATCCCAGCACGTGGATGGCACTGTTTCAGATTACTTTGGGTAATTACGATGTAAGTTTTTAAGCTCCTAGCTAGCGGCAGATTCAAAGCCGACGGGGCCTTAGGCACACAATTATTTTGAAGTCTCTCATAAAGGGGCCTAAGGCCCACAATCAGTTTGAAGTCTTTTGTAAAAGGGTTTCCGGCTCACAATCAGTTTGAGGCTTTTTGTAAAGAAGTTTCCTCCCATTCTGTAATTTGGAAACTTTCCTGGCTTAAGAGGCCCCAGGCGTGGACCTCCTGCACCTGTGCATAAATCCGCTACTGCTCACAGCACTTACTAATCGAAATTTTGCAATTTTATCCTTTTTTTATAGTACTCAGAGTTATCAAACACCTCCTACCCTGGAATGGCAAAAACTGTCTTTGCCTTATTCATGGTCTTCGTGCCAATTCTTCTGTTGAACATGTTGATCGCCATGATGGGTAACACCTATGCCCATGTCATAGAACAAAGTGAGAAAGAATGGATGAAGCAATGGGCTAAGATCGTGATAAGTCTCGAACGAGCTATACCTCAAGCAGACGCTCATCACTATCTTCAGGAATATAGTATATCTCTAGGTCCTAGCGACGACCCGAAATATGAGCAAAGAGGAGTAATGGTGATCAAATCTAAGAGTAAGACTCGTGCAAAGCAACGTAAAGGCGCTGTGTTGAATTGGAAACGCGTGTGCAAGGTCACTGTCAACGCCATGAAGAAAAAACGTATGACCGGAGAAGAGATGAGATGTCTCATGTGGGGTAGGGAAAGTAT
>JARJDU010039802.1:0-12427 GCA_030264695.1 Lissagria laeviuscula
GAAATTACTTCCCAACAGGCAACAGATGAAACAACTATTCTGAAAATTAAAGAAAAGGAAGTGCTTCAACAGGATGAAGTACTAAAGCCCAAAGGTTGGAAACGTGGACCTAAACAAGAAGTTCAACCAAAAGAAGAAACTGTACCCTGGAATAAACAAGTAATAAGCCTTAGAAAATCCTCGCTTACTAAGAAAGATGTAACAAAAGAACAAATTGAAGATATTCAGTTGAAACCAGTAACAAGTGAGACTGTGGATAATGTTAACGAACAAGTTTACAGGGTTGATGAATCCATCATCAGTAAAGTTGAACAAAAAACAGTTAAACCAGTTAAATCGGAGATCACGCCGGATGAAGAAATTACTTCCACACAGGCAGTAGAAGAAACAACTATTCTGAAAATAGAAGAAAAGGAAGTGCTTCAACAGGAAGATGTATTAAAGCCCAAAGGTTGGAAACGTGGGTCTAAACTAGAAGTTCAACCCAAAGAAGAACCAGTTCCCTGGAATAAACAAGTAATAAGCCTTAGAAAGTCATCTCTAACTAAGAAAGATGTCACAAAAGAACAAATTGAGGACATTCAATTAAAACCAGTAACAACTGAAACTGTAAAGGAAACAATTGACATTCAGGAAACTAAACTTATTAATGAAAAAGGAGAAAAGCAAGTAGTAGAATCTTCGGCAATCCTAAGCCAAACAGAAAAGATTGAGGAAACCACTCCCACTCAAGCGCAAATAATTAGCAAACCTAAAGATAAGAAAGATGTTATCCCAGAGCAATTGCAACCAAAAGGATGGCGTAGACCGAAACAAGAAAAACCAGAGGAAATTGTTTCTGAACCAGTTCAGGCCGTTCAACAAGAGCCAGCACCAAAATCATGGAGACGTGGTAAGCCTGAAGAAACACCAGTTCCAGTAGAAGAAAAACGTGAAGAAACTCAAAAAATCAAGAAAGAACAACCCGAAGAGATTACTCAATTGGAAGAAAAGCCTGTGGTGTTTACTAAACAGAAACCAATTAAAAAAGAGGAACCTGAAGAAATTATTCAACCCAAGGAAGAAACTATTACGGTAACTAAAACAAAACAAATTAAAGAGGCAATACCGGAAGATACTACCCAACTAAAGAAAGAAGAACCTCAATCAATTCAAAGCGAAATTCCAGTTAAAGAAAAACCAGTCGCGGTAGAAGATAAGGAGTTGGTTAAAACAGTTGAAGAAGTTAAGAAACTTAGGAAACTAATGCCTCAAGTTGAAGAATCAGTGCCATGGAATAAACAAGCGATTCTACTTAAACGTCCAGAAAAGCAAACACAGCCTGTAGAACAAGTAGCGGAAAAAATAGAATTGAAACCCGTTCAAAAGTCATCGATCAAAAAAGAAGATGAAAAAGAACCAGAAAAAGTTAAAGAGATAACTCCACAAGATAAATCAGACTCAATTGAACAGAAACAGATACAAAAACTGGAACCCAAGCAAGTCGAACATGTTGAACCTATGTCCTGGAGGAGGCCAAAGACAACGGAGAAAATTCAACCCGAAAAGACGCAGGAAGTTGCATTAGAAGTAGAAGATAAAACATACATTGTTGAAGAAACTATGGAAGAAGTAGAAGATGTAGTGGTATTAAAACTCGATGAAGATAAAGAAAAAATGACAGATAAACCTAAATATGTAGAAGAGGCAAAGGAAATAACGAAGATTCCAAAACCTAAGAAACCAGTTCCAGAACCAGTTACGCAAGAACGGTTTGAAGACATTAAATTGAAACCGTCGACAAAAGTATCTAAACCCGTAGAAACTGAGGAGCCAGAACAAGTAGAACTGAAACCATTAGCTAAAACTACGGTAGATGAAGAAAAACCACTTGCGCAAAAATCAAAAAGAACAAAACCAAAAGAACCCGAAGCAATTGAATTGCCAGATGATGTGGAACGTCATATAGAGGAAATGCCAGTATTTGAAGCCGAAAAGAAACCTGAGAAAGTTAAGGAACAAGAACAACCAACACCTTGGCGACGAGGTCCTAAACAAAAGGAAGCGGAAATACCCGAAGAATCAAAGAAGTTAATCATTGGCAAGGGTAAGATACCAGCCCAAGAAGATATTAAAGAGGATGTTAAGTTGAAACCAATTCCTCATCCAAAACAACAAGAAGCACCAAGTAAACCTAAACAACCGGAAAAAATTGCAAAACCCACACCAGATATAAAAGACGTCGAACCTGAAAAGGTTGTCATGAAACCATTCAAACAAGAAGAATATCCGGAGCATGAGCGTGAGGCAATTTCTAAAGTTGAACCAGTTCAGAAACCCGTTGAGGTTTCTACGGAGGAGAAAACGCCAAAAGCGTCATGGAGAAGACAGCCTAAGAAAGTTGTTGAAGAGAAGGTGGAGGAGAAACAATGGCCAACTGGAAAACAACGACCAAAATCTCCAACAGAAGAAGAAGAGATTCAATTGAAACCGTTTACAAAACCAACTCCTGAACCAGAACAAAAAGAAAAAGAACAAGTATATAAGAAACCAATTGAGGATGTACACGCACCTACTCCAGTGCCTGATGATTCTATTCAGTTTAAACCGACTCCTTGGAGAAGAGGTAAACCAAAGCAAACTATTGATCAGAAAGAGGAACCAAAGCCTGAACTAATACCTACTATGTTAGAAGATACTGAGGTAGTTGCTCCTGAAGAACAGGAAGATATAAGATCTGAGACAACTATTCAATTAATAGAGAAGAAAGAAGCAGTTCAGAAAATAGTACAAAAGGTTGAACCAGAAGAAAGCAAACCAGTGTTCAAAAAAGAAACTAAAACAAGCATTGTTTCCAAGAAAGTGGAGAAGGATAAGCGTGTTGTCATACAAGATACTGATCAAGGCCCAATTCCTGAAATTGAATTGATTTCTCAGAAACGTGTATCTCAGGTTATCGATAAAGTAGCTGAAGAAAATATTCACAAAGAAGTGAAAGTCAGTGAAATTAATAAAGCAGTTCGAAAAGATGTTATAAAGAAAACCGTTTCGGAGATAAGCGTTACCACCGATAAACCAAAAGCACCGAGATTTGTACAACGAGTTGAACCTGTAGCTGCCCAAAAGAACAAACCTGCGCAATTAATTTGCAAGGTTGATGGCTCGCCATTCCCAGATGTTCAATGGTATAAGAATGAGGAATTACTTCAAGCAAATGAACGAATTCATGTTAATGTCACTGAAAATTCAGTTGTCCTTGAATTCGTCAATGTTGAACCACAAGATGTTGCTATTTATTCCTGCAAAGCGTCAAACCTCGCTGGCGTAGCAACATCAACGGCCAATTTGATTATTTTAGGTATTTATCTCTTTCAAAGTGGTATTTTTATGTGTGTTGTGTTTAGATTAGAAGCAGAAACTATTTTGAACATACATAACAAACAATAATACATGTTCTCCCTAGCACATAACATAATGGTGTTGCACTTGCCACGACATTGGCTACACGCTAACTTAAATTAACACATTGCGTTTTATTGCACATTTATTTCAAAGTAAATCGCTTGGCAATGTGCCCTAATCGGAAAACCAGTTTAAAACAAATGTGGATTAACAATTACTTCTCAAACTATAACTATTGTGGATACGCTTTTTTAAAGCCAACGCTTGTTTATTCGTTTATGTAACCGAACTTTGTTGATATTTAGAAAAAGAAGAAAGCGGTATAGCACCCAGATTTACTAAGCCATTAAAGCCTAAGATTGTCGAGCAAGGCCAAACCGCTACACTTGAATGTGCCGTTGTTGGTAAACCAACACCAAACATAAAATGGTTCAAAGCTAGTAAAGAAATTAAACCCGATAAGAAAAACAAAATTACTTACAATCCAGAAACAGGTGTTACGAAATTAGAAATTTTAGAACCGCTTTTTGAAGAAGCTGTAATTAGTTGTACAGCTGATAATAAGTTTGGTAAAGCAGAATGTCGTACGAATATCATCCCATCAAAGGCGGTAAAAGTCACTAAACCAGTTGTTATGGTTGCACCTAGAATTACAAAGCCAGTTGACGCTGTTGTTAGTAGACCAGGTAAGGACGTCGTATTGGATGTTCAATTCGAGGGAACACCTGACCTCGAAACCAAATGGTTACGTAACAATAAAGTACTCCAAGATGGTGAAAATTACGCTATAAAAACAGTGGAAAGGACATCAAAACTCACAATATCCAAAAACGCACCTCAAAAGAGCGGTAAATATGAAGTAAGAATTACCAATCCTAAAGGCGAAACACGTTCGGGTGGATCGGTTACTATAACCGAAGATGAAGAAGTATTGGCAGCTAAAGCTCCAAAATTTGTGGAGCCGATTTATTCACAAGTTGTTACACCTGGAGAAGTCGTGATCATTGAAGCTACAGTCGAAGCTGAACCAACTGCAACCTTCCAATGGTATCAGGGTTCGTTCCCAATTCAAACATCACCTGATATTCGCGTATCTACAATGGAAAATAAATCAATTCTTTTAATCAACGATGTTGACGATGACTTCACAGGTTTGATAACATGCCGAGCGGAAAATGCTGCAGGATCCGTGTCCTGCACGTCTACGCTAGAAGTTATCGAAGAAATTGATTGGCAAGAAACTCGAGAGATTGAATATCCTCGTTTCGTTAAACAGCTTTCGCCAATTAGAGTTATGGATGGCGAGAAAGTCCAATTTAGTTGTGTTGTCTCTGGAAAGCCAACACCCAAAGTTACATGGTATCATAACAATCAACCAGTTCATGAAGCTAAAGATGTAATGATTTTACAAGATTCAGAGGGCACATGCAGTTTGGCGATTTCAGAAGTTTTTCCAGAAAATGCTGGCGAATATACATGCCATGCTGTTAACAAAGTTGGAAAATCGATTTGCAAGTCATCTTTAATCGTTGAAGGTAAATTAAGAAACTCAAGCAATTTGTTTTTAGTTGTAACTTAATTTCAATTTTAGCTTATGAATATGTGGCAGATTCTGAAATTGGTATTATGACTGGTCCAAGCGAATCCGAAGAAGATATAATTGCAGATAAAGTATGCTTAGCATTCAACATTACTATCTCAACATTATTATATTAATTTAATATATTTATACATTTTAGACGTTAAGCGATTTAGACGTTCTGTCGGATGACGAATGTGCTCCTAAAATCATTAAGAAATTGCCAGAGATAATATCAACCAAAGATGGGGAAATAACTAGGTAAAGCTATTTTTCTATTAGAAGTTTATTTAATTTATACTTATTAATTATTCCATTATTAGGCTGGAAGTGAAAGCAGTTGGAAAACCAACACCCAAAGGAAAGTGGCTCAAACAAAATGAAGAAATTAAGCCATCCAATGAATTTGTTATTGAGAATTTTGAAGATGGTACATCGGTTCTGACTATTTCTGAAGTGTACCCAGATGACACTGGTGATATTGCTTTCGAAGCTCAAAACGAACTCGGTGTTGCTGTAACTACAACACAATTAGTAGTTGAAAGTGTCGAAGGTAAATTACGAATCATCACTCGTTTGACTAATATCGTATTTTATTTCAGGTTTATTTTATGAATCTATATTTCCTTATTTCTCCTCAGTTATATACTTGCACAATACACATACTTCCTATTAATGTATACATATCCTAAGTGAATAACATGTTTCTTTTTTAATATTTTGAACAGGAATCGTTGGCACCAAAATGTATCGCAAACCAGAATGGGTCACGCACATGGAAGAGCTTCAGGCGGCTCTTAAAGGTAACGATGGATCAGTGAGCAGTTGCATGTCGTTTTTGCCATGTGAAAATACGTCTGTGGATAGTTTAGAAGCATCAAATGAGATGTACACATTACCTCAATCCTTAGATGAACTTAGCATTCGTGATGGTTATCTGAAGAGTACCCAATCTCCCTTTTTCTTAAATTATCCTTCTGTTTCTGACACTATATCAGTCTGTTCGGAAAAATCACTTACCTCAACATGTAGCGACCCATTGCCAAAAAGCAAAAAGAGCACGTTTTTGAAATCTGCCATGGATGACTATTTAAATTCCCATAGACATTCATTAAGTTCGGTCATGGAGCTACTCAATAATACACCGACACCAGAACTCGAATGTGATATTATTCCCAAAGACGAATCTCAACGCACAGATAATTTCGAATATTCCGAATACGAGCATGTTGAGAATTTGCGTAGATATTCCCAAGACACAACTTGTTTTTATACTCTATCACCAATTGAAGAGTACAGCGAACCTTCGACTGAAAGCACACAAGAAAGTAAAAGTGCGAACACCTTGTTTCCCTTATCCACATCCTGTGAGCCAATTCCATCTGATGTGGAATATACTGTACAAGATAAATATGAAACATTCCCACGATCACGACAGAAAAAGTCCCCAAGCATGCAATACAATACAATGTATCCGCTTGAACCACGCGAATTGGACCCAAGTGCATTTAGTCAGTTGCACACAGTAGATAGTCAAGAAGAGTTACAAGAGTTTTTACTACTTGAAAGCACTTGTGGGACCGATTCAAAAAATCGTGGTTTAGCTGCAGCTTTTGATAATGAGTGTGAAACAATTGATAGCTAACTGCAATGTAAAATAACTATTTAATGCAATGTTTTTGTGATATTAATCTATTCTAATAAAAACAGCTTGCTCTTGATTTGGTTTGAATTTGTTTTACTTCTCAGCAAAATTTACGTATATTAATTTTTAGCTGCTCACAGTGTTCCTACATTTGTAAAAGAAATTACAAATGTACATGCTTCGGAAGAGGAAGACGTTATATTTGAATGCGTCTTTTCTGGAACTCCACAACCGGGTAAATATTTAAAAAGTTTATATTTTTTTTTCTTTGATAATAATATCTATTAAATTTACTTAGACATCATTTGGTATCATGATGACAAGATTGTTCGAAATACAGAGAGAGTCAAAATCCGAATTGAAGACAACAAAACGTTGTGTACCATTAAAGACGTAAAAGTCGAAGATGTTGGTACATACGTTTGCAAGGCAGTTAGTGACATTGGTTTAGCTGTAACTAAAGCTAAATTGAATGTCCAAGAAATAACCGAAGATCAAAAACAAGAAATCCGGGTCAAGAAAGCTAAACAAAAAGTCGAGAAAATCAAGAAAGAGAAAGTTCGCGTGGAAAAAACTAGAGAAATACGTAGACGTCAACGTAGCTCGATAACAAGTGAAGAAGTAACGCCCTTGGACGTGAAGGAAGTGATTCCTGTAGAGAGTGCAGAAGAAATTAAGGAACAACCTAAAGCCCAAGACAAGGCAACTCCAATCATACCCATCCAAGAATCAGTATCCACAGAGGCAACTGCATTCTGCAAGAAAATCGATGATACCGATGAAACTACTGAAGACTTCTCTCAAACTGCAACTACTATTATTTCCACAAAGGAATCGGTTTCTATATCAGAGGTACACATTACAGATGATCTGGGAGACTTGGGTAAGATAAAACCAAAATCACGTACGGCCAAGACAGATATTTCTGAAGGTGTAAGTGAAGAAGCAGTTGTAACCGAAGTAAACCTTGAAGAAGTTATTAAAAGAGTTGAGGAACTTATTATTAATGAAGAAATTCGAATGGCTAAGGAGGTTAGTGAAGTGTTGGATTATATCAGAGTGAAGGAATTTGGGCCAGGGGAGAATCCGTTACGAGAGCTTGCTGAAATTGGTTATTTGGTGCGAAATGGAATTACAGTAAAGGAAGTTACTGTTTTGTATCATGAAGATAAATTTCCTTACCTGAAAACACCGGAGTCCCAATCTGCCATGGTGAATGTTGTTGAGAGGAAGGGGTATGGCCCGCTCATTTCAGAAGTACTGACCGAAGAAACAACCGTGGACGAGAAGACATTGGCTGCAACTGTAGGATTCAGGGCTTTTATGAAAATGGTGGAATTGAAATATGCGACTGTTGAAGAAGTGATCACATTGTTCAAACCTGAAGATTTTATCACGCATGCTTGGGAGATCACTGAAGTTTTTGAGGTAATGCATTGTGTGTGAATATGTGACTTTTGAAGCGTGTAAAGTTTGTTTTACTTGCATAACACCATGGCTATTTATGCATTTTATTGCTTGTTGTTATTGTTTATTATAAGAGACGTTTGAATTTTAGTGTAACTTCATTTGTATGCATTACCTTCTAAATTTTTGTCACGCTCGTACAGCTATATGTGATCTGGCATTGTCGTAAAGCAAAATAGCATTTCTTATGTGTTGTTTCCGTCTTTTTGATCGGTAAGTGGCCTTAAGTTTATCAAGGAGATGACAGTAGTAATACGCATTGATTGTCCGTTGTTCATAAAAGAAATCAATCAAAAATACCCGCCAAAACGCGTCCATTATGCTCGGGCAAAAACGACGTTCATGGTTTTCATTTTCGACTTTTTCTCGGCCTTCGGAGAAAGTTTTATACCACTAGTAATCGCGGGGCTAAAAAAAGGTAGATTTAACAAACTTATTTCGCAGCTGTTGAAGAATTTCAGCCGGGTGCACGCCTTCATTTGCAAGAAATTTTATCGTGCTATTATCGTATTATTATCGTGCGCAACCGGGGCGGGGTACCCATTTTTGACGTGTTTAACGTCTTTAACGAATTTAAAATACAAAGTAGAGTTTTGGGTTAAAAGTTGCCTCACTTTGCAATGCTTCAGCTACGTTGTTTAAAGCCGCAGAAAGTTGAATCGTTATCGCCTGGTTAGTGCTAGGATGGAAGGGTAATGCTCTCAGCGAGGACTACTAAGAAGGCTTTGCACCTTTACATATTATATTACTACCTACACGTAATTAATAGAAACACAACAAAGCGGGTGTGCGAATATTTATGATAGGGTTAGTGTAAACTCGTGCCAGACTGATAATATGTTAAGAAATTGGAGGATATTTATAAGTAAACAATTCTAAATTGCTAAAACGTCGACAACTCTTTAAAATTACAGCAATAAAAGTAATAAACCAAACAAACCAAGCACGATAACGACTGTGGTCGTATCCAGAACATTACCTATCATTTTTTTCTTTACGATGCCGAAAACAAAAAATCCCCAATTTGATGAAAAAATGTATTACAAAGTTATGCAGTAAGGTAAAAAAAGTTTTTTTTTTAATTACTGCCTATCTTTTAATAAAAAATTTAAAAAATAATTCATTCTCGTTTAAATATGATCCACTTTCGTAGAGGTTTCAACTATAATCCAAGCAAAGTTTTAAATGATTATCGTGTTATAAATGTAATTAGTAACTATAATATACTTAACTATCTTACACTTAAAGTTTGAAAAATAATTTGTATAATGCTTTAGGATACAACAAAGCACGGGGCCACAGAAGTTGCACAATATGGTGAAAAAGTAGAAGTTTTAACTGGTGAGTTTAATTGGTGTTATGAGTTGGTTTTCATTTTCTATTTTAGTTGTAGTTTATTTTTTTCGTAATGTGCGCATTTTATTTTACTTAAAATATTTTTATAGGTACACTCATGCCTCGGTTTAATGGACTAATAGGGGACGAAACTTGTCCGTTAAACGAGAAATCCTTTAAATCGAAAGTCTATGCATACATATGGTATGAAAATCATAAAGTTGCCTACGACCATACACGCAGAGGTCAACGCGACCATCAGCTGTTCACAAGGAGCTTTCCTTGACAGTTAACCATAAAATTTCAATTGATTTAATCAATTTAATTAAAGTTCTTCTTCGTTTTGCTCAATCACAAGATCACAATTTTTTTACAACAGTCCAAAAAGTTCCTAAAGTAGTAGGATTGCAATAACATCATAGAGGGCGCTCCCTGGCCGTCAAACTCTAGTTTGTCCGTTAAAGCCGATATCAGTTAAATTGGGGTCCAATAAACCGAGCCATGAGTGTAATATTTCTATTTATTAAGTTATTATTTGCTATCAATCAAAATACTTAAATTTACAAATAATATGATTTTATGCTTCTTTGTGTTGCTTCTTAGCAATAGCCCTATGTAAGCATCTTAATAGTTGAAGCATTACATATAAAGCAAAATCTTTAAATATTACAGGCAAAAAGAAGGTTAAAAAATTGCGATTTAAGAATGAAGATGAACTTGTAGGTAAGCATTCATTCGTATTTTTATTATACTTAATTGCGTACGTGCGTGAAAAATGAATATAGTAAAAGTGTGCGTGTGGTTAATAAAAGTTTGTTGAACGTTCTGGTAAGCTGATAACAAACTGCAGCAAACTAGCTTTAATAATGGCTGAATCTCTCGGCAAGATTGAATTAAGCTTCAATAAGTGCAATTTAAAACTGCATGGCTTCTTATTACCATGCTTAAGGAGGTGAGTGAAAACTAACTCTCATATCATGTACATTTTATCTTTTGCCCATGACTATTGTATATAAACGCCAAACATTGTCAATATATCTACCTATCTTGTATATAAATCTCTGCACTATTCTTACAATACAATTATTTACCTAATGCTTTACACTATTGAGCCTAATACACTATTCTATATTGTATATAAATATCCGCCGCTGTATATTCGCCTATTCAAATTGAGTAGATTAGATTATTTATTTAAAGGATCCTTAATATTGACACAATTCGATACCATACACTTTCACAGAAACCCTTGAAGAGGAATATGAGCACAAGGCCATCATTTCGGCCGATCACACATCACATGTAGACGAAGGTGTTCAGATTGAAGAAATAACGGATAACGACACTACACAAATAACAAAAGACAGTAACTATGTTGAACAAATCGACGACACAATTGACGTTGAACAATCTAAAGATAACCAACGCACAAAGATCACAAAGAAAACAAAGAAAGTAGTAACAACTAAATCAGTGCCGAAGAAAGAGTCAGAGCAGGAAGACGAAATAGAAGAAGAAATTGAAATAATTGAACATAAAGGAGGTGCCAAGAAAAAGATAATTAAGAAGAAAACTCTAACTAAACATGGTTCCGATGAAATCGAGGAAGAGTTTGATGAAGATGAACTTAAGCCTTTAAAAACATTTACTCCCAAATCTGAAAAAGAATTACCACTTGACACGTGTACTATTGTGTCAGAAACTGTACCAACCAGACAAATTACACAACTCTTAACACAAGACGAAGAAATGGGTAAAGCTGTTCTTGATGTTTTAACACATTCTGCGCTTACGGAAGAAGAGACCTTAGCTACAGAGTCTGAACAAGATAGTAATAATATCCAACAGACTACAATAAACGCCACTAAAACAATAGATACTCTTGAAAGTTATCAAACTACAGAAATCAATTCAATTAACACATCTGGAGAATTTGAGAAGACATTTAAACCAAGGAGTGTCACTGCCATTCGCGATTTTGTGACCAATGAATCAGTAACCGTATCAGAAACAAAAATAAACGATTCTTCTAAAGAATACACCACAAAAGAACAACCAAAAGATACTGCTAATGTAACTGTTCTATTACAAGAAGCCACACATGTTTCGGAAATAGAAATATCGCAGAAAGAAGTAGACTTTGAGAAGACGCCAGCCATCATAGGTTTCAAAGCTTCTTCGTCCTTTACTCTTCAAGAAACCGTGCAGGTTCACGAGGTTCAGCAAAACGAACGAGAGGATAATTTTAATGTTTCTAAACCCATATCGGCTAAACCTAAATTAGATATTAATGAAATACAATCATTGATTGTAGAAGAAGTTATAACGGAAACTAAACCAGGTAAGCATATGCCAGAAGCTTTTGTAGCTACAGAAGTAGCAAACAAGAATATTATCCCACAAAAGGAGTTAACCCACATGGAGATGTATGCATCGGAGTCTGAAGGTGTTTTTGTCCCAGATAAACTACCACCAGCACAAAAATCAGAATTTGCTATTAATTTGGATGATAGTATTACTGTTGAACAAACTCAAGTTCAAGAAAAGGAAATTACTTTTGAAGGAGCTCCTCGACCAATCGAATCAACTGCAAGTAGAAGTTTCGAACTATTTGAAGGCATTGTTCATAGTGCGGTTGATTCACAAATGCCATCGCAAGAAGTAGAGACGCAAAAAATTGACGATGAACATGCAACTCTTAATATTATACCAAAAGAATCAGTCATTACTGAGAGCACCGTACCTTGCGAAAGTGATACTATCTTGGAAAAAGATGAACTACCCATAGGACGAAAAGGACAAACCACTATATCATGTTTGGAAACTAGTGATACCTTTAATATAATGGTGCAAGAAAAAGAGGCCGATTTGTCCATCGAAAAGACTCCGTCCATGGCATTAGCAAATAGAACCATGAACGAAGTTGAAAGCATAATGACAACTGAAATCCAAGCCGATGATATGCCTGTAAATTTTACGGACAAGATATTTTTTCAAACTCAATCTGCTACACCTAACAT
>JARJDU010039816.1:0-10421 GCA_030264695.1 Lissagria laeviuscula
TTGTAATCACACTAATTGAACTTTTCTTCTAATGTTTTTGCGTAATTTTATAGCCGCCAAAAATTATGCCCTTATTGATTTATAAACTATTTTAAAATTATTTTAGAAAATTTCCAAAATTGCACTTTACTTTTAGCGGTAAATATATCGAGTTGTAGACAAAAGTCGCAAATTCGACCACGTTACGGTTGGATATTATTTATCGCTTAATATTGTACTTTTCAAAATTTGTAAAAATATCAAATACCCTGGCAGTAAGCAGTCACGAGCCGAAAACAAATTTTGTTCCATTTACTCAGGCCATAGTCATCGAAATCCAGCCTTGCATTGCTGTCCTTTATTTAAAACATTCGCTGCAATAGCTTCCGGATCCCCCGGAGAAACAGTTTGTCGGGTAAATGAGCCCCTTAAGACTTACTTAGCAGTGCTTGTATACAAATCATTCCTATTAAAATGAACGTATATAAATTTCAATGTGCAATAATCTGTCAATAAATAAAATTCCTATGAAATTTAAAATGCTAGAGAAATTATGTAGACCCCTATATAATACCTGTTAATCCCTTTTGCGTACCCCAAAATTGAGTTGATTTACCTAATACCTTATTATGCATACCTTGTCCTGTTCTCCTTGACTTTTACCCTTTACCAATTCACAACATAATCCAGTTATCCAATAGACCGATCATATAACCCCACCAAATTATATTACATGCCCTATATAAATATTTGCAAACACTTTAAATATTTAGTACACCTCAACAAGCCCTTTAGTTCGAAAATTGTAAATTTGAACATAATCATTAAAAATGCTTCCTGCATCTTTACTCGCCGAATTATACGAGAAGCAGATTACTAACGAAGGTACATTCAACATTATTTACCAAACATCTTCGTATTCGACATTCGTATTGTATAATTACATACAAATATTTTTAAATATATTATTTACAGAATTTGAACGGTTGCTAAAAATCCCAGACGATAGCAACTTCACATATGACCCATACTTGCCATACAAGAATTTAGCTCATGTGCAATCAACGGAAAAGAAAAGTCTTCCATGTTTATCACCGTCGATGTCACCACCATTACAAAACACCAAACCGCCACACACATCAACACCACTTGTAAGAAGGAAAACCCTTTCGCCGGTACAAATCGATACTGTTTCGACATCTTCATCGCTGTCGGCATCTCCAACCGAATCGATTTCGTTCTGGGAAATATTGAACGTGCAATCTACCACAACACCAAGAATTGAATCAATGTCATCTAGTTTATCTTTGACATCGCTGGAAGGTTTATTTCGATATAATTCTTTGATACCACGCAAATGCAATCTTTCACGACGTAAGTATTATCAAAATAATTAACGAAATTTGAATAATTTTTAATTAATGTGTTGTTACAGAATTATCTAATGAAATTAAGACTTCATACTGTTCATTTTGCTATCATAATGGAGAATGTGCATCTATCTACACCGATCATAACCTGCGAGATGCAGATAAAAATATTACTTGTCCTTTTTTGTTGGAAGTGGTGTGTAGATATTGTGGAGCGACAGGACCTGAAGCGCACACACCAAAATATTGTCCAAACAAGTCTCGGTTTGGTATTCAAAGAACGTATTTTTCTAATAATTGTTAATTGTTTAATGTTTTAATATATGCATATAACTAGTTCTATTTACATATATGAAAGTATGTAATGATAATCAAATAAATGTGTAATTGTTGTAAATAAATATTTTCTTTAATATTACGATTTGTTACTTTAGTGGAGAATATTTCTTATGTGCATGCATTGTTTTATCCTGTTAGATGTTTAAATGCGTTGAAATGTCCTGGAGAGAACATTGAAGTTTACTGCAGTAATTAAATATAACACAGCACAAGGGTTGCAACTAGAACATTTGTGCTCGGTAATTCTTTAACAAATAGTTTCAACATCTTAGTTTAATGTTCATCAAACACTAGTAACTTTGTGAATCCTGCGTTAACATCTTGGTTAATTCTTTATTGGCAGCATTCGCAAGTTGTTAAAATAAATACAACGCTCTAAACAAAATTTTGTAATATATTGCCATATACAAATACTTTTGTTTGTTAGAATTTATATAACAAATATCCAGGGCCGACTTAAGGCTCGTTTCACTCGATCAAATGTACATTATTGTTTTCTACTTTAAGTATGTACTCGTACTACTTCGGCATAAAAGTAAGTCCAATTTAAAATAGAAATCATCACAACCTATAAATTATTTATTATCACGCAAGACATTATTATTTAAAACATTAGTTCACAATCGTAATAATCTACAATGCAAATACTAAAATATTTAGTTTAGAAAGCATTGAATGCAATGTGCATGTGCACGTTAAACAAGAGGAAAACTTCTTGGCGCCAAACATAATAAGTTCTAAAATTCATTTCACTGCAATTTGAAACGAGAATTCCATGGAAGGCGTTTGGTCTTACTGAAACGTCTCTTGAGATTACTTCTGAACTCGGAAACTAAACGCTTGTTTGCAAATTTGAATTTAACTAAACGTTTAGTTCATGACTTCTCTCATTATTGCACAAATTCTAAAACAATTAAAATTAAATCTATATCTTACACAATCAGAATTATTCAATTAATTTTAAGATTTTTAGAGAAATATTTAACGACAAAGATCTAATTAAACAAGTAAATATTAAATTTCTAGTAATCGGTTTAATGAATTATCTCTTGAACCACAAAAGCGTAATATGTTTAAGTTTCACTCGAGAAAATTCATTATAATAATTGAAAATAAAGAGCTTAGCAAAGCTAATTTTTATAGCACTGCGGTTAAACACATTTTAATTAAAAAATTATTGCCATCATACTGAATGTAGATTTTTTTTCATTCGTTTAATATACACAAAGCACTTAATTGTTGTATAATTTTGATAAATAATGAAATGCGAATTGTTCAACTACGCAAAAGCGGAAGCAACAAAACCCATCACATTGAAATAACATCGAAACGGTTTTTGTTAGTGCGGTAATGATTGCGTGCGTCTTCTCGTTTCCGAATATCATGCGAATTCGAAATATTTCATATGCTCCGTGGAAGCGAGCAGAGCGCGTGCCATTAATTACATTTTTATTGTTTTGTCTTCCAAGCAATAGCACCGCAACACAATGTATCCATATTTTAAAAATACGTTCTTTACAATAATAAATGTCGAAGTTTTATATTAAAATGAAGAACATTCCGTTGATATAACATTTACTTACGCAACATATATATATATATCATTCGAATTGCACCTGATTGATAAATAATTATTTTTTTGAGCGCATGCGCTATCTAGAAGAAATCACTTTTGATTTTGAGAATAAATTCGTGCGACTTTATCCGACTAGACCTAACACAACATCTTCCCGAGAAATGTGTGTATTTCCCGTTGCTCTTTATATTTTCTTCCTATATATTTTCATTTATGGAATTCGCAGGATGCAACCTATGCGTCGCATCAATCCTCTTTTGCCATGCTCCTTTCATTCAATGAAAGTCTCCATTTTATGTTTGTGCAAGTAACAAATGCAACAAATTATTACAGAAAATATACGGTTTTGAAGATACATTTGAATATAAAACTAAATTATTATAAATAATGATATACAGACATCTTTGGTATAGTCGGATTTATTATCTATTCAATTTTTCCTTTAGATTCGGCTAACATTTATGCTAAGCCGTGGTAATTTACAAGGTAAATAAGACAGGGATTAGGGTAATCTAAATTCTGCGAAAGGGTTCAGTTTGATGAAGACAGGTACCTTCCATTAGTGAAATTTGGGTTACTTGTCCTTATAAATCTACTACAACATCTACTGCATACAAAATAAAAAAGCTTGTAAACATTGTTCTCCGAAGGACTTTATTGATTCAAAGAGTATAATTTAAAATAAGAATATATTATTCTTGTATTCTGATATTATCAAAAGTTAAATCCAAATCCAAAACCTAACTCAGTGTATTATACAATATCGCATAACTAGAATACTTTGCAATTAATTTAAAATGAATGATACGCCTAAAGCCAGCTAACCAATAGCGCGCCAACAGTATTTTGTTGCGCATTGAACTTCCACCCAAACCGAAAACACAATAACAGCAAATTGGCGGTTAAACAACTGATTACGGGAATGATTCATCAGTGTTTCGGCTTCACTAAACCTAATACCACCTCCATGCGTTCGTTTTTCCGGTTTCCGCAGCTCGCGCGGTCCAGCACATCACATCCGGTTATCTCAGTCATTCGGTCACACATTCAGAAGCTTTCGTCCAGACATGATTCAACAATGGATGCCAAAAGAACGCTTTCCTTCGCTGTTCCGAGCTTACTTTCTGCTTTTTTACTCGTGGCTCCATCTCATCTCATTCTTTTGCTGCTACTTATTACTCTTCCTTCATCTCTTTTTATTCTACATTGTCCACATACAATGGCGAGCGTGAAAGCTGAAAGCGAGAGAAAGAGAATGAAACTCACGTGTGGTTGTGATGTTTCCACGGTTTTGAAAAATCATCAACGCTTGTTTTTCACCTAACAATACCTAATGATGTACAGCGTTCGTTCAGTTCTACCGCTCACGGAAACAATGCCTCAATCTTTGTGGCAACGAGTTTCTAATCGAGGCTTCATCCGAAAGAAAAAGGATGAAGAAATGCGATGATGATATTTTTAATGGGCGCGAGTGAAGTAGAGATGGTAAATGAGGAAGAACTTGAAAAGGAAAGGAAGAGGTAAAAACCCAATGAGCAATCTGATAACAAGTTTCCGGTGTGCGCTCGTAAAGGATTATAGAGAGCAATAATTTACTTCTTGTTCTTTAAGAATTTATAGTTTGCAGGCTCAGGAGGAAAACATATAGTTTGCTAATGGCAATATGCGGAAAATGAGTAAGACAAGGAAGGATGTGGCCCAGAAGCATCGACTAGTCATCGGGTTAGAGCGAATTGAAGCGATTATAGTGGTACATATACATCGGAAGTGTATTTTGTACTCTGAAGGTTATAGCTATAGATATATCTAGATGCTTTACTCCTTGAATGCGGGGCGAATGCAGAAATTCATAAGCCTCGTAATTTCCAGCTTAAAACGATTCCGTTGTAAACTAATTTAATTTTAATTAACGTAATTTTATTATTAATGAATTACGATTATAAAACCTAGGCATGCCTCTTGCTCTTCCGTTGTCGGAGTTTATCTTAGCAATGTGTTTCAGGCGAGATCAAGCGAGATCAGAAGTGAATTATATAATTTCCGGATTTTCTATTTACTTATACTTATGTACTTATACATGGAAGCAAACATTTTCATTTGAATCTTAGTGTATCATGCAAGATAATCTCGGAAATGAGCATAAAGATTCGATTCATTTGTAATTTGAATACAAGTGTAGTATTTCTTTTACGATTTAATTTAAAACAGCATTGTATCTGCAAATCTCTCCTGAATAGGGTTTCACAAGACGAGAAATCTCGAAAAAATAACCAATTCTTGTCTCGTTTCAAACATTCGAGAAAAAATATTCCACAATCTTGTCTCAAATCCCAAAATAAAAATCTCGTTTCAATTCGAGATTTTCGAGATTTTCCATTCTTGATCCAAGACTGTGTTTTGCGTAGCAAAAATAAAATTTTTCAAAATTAAAAAAAAAAGGAACAAGATGGGTTTAAAATACACACGATGCAGCGGTGTAGTATTCACAAGAGTGTACTTTGCGTCAAAACATTGCGCCTACATTTTTACCTACTGAAGAACACTGCATTTGAAGTCGTCCAGTCGTGAATTTTTCTGTCTTGTACGTTATGTTTTAGAAAGTTTATGAGTGTCTTCAAAGAAATAATTTTGGGTATTGTCAACAAATGCAACGCTTGTACATTTGAGCAAATTTATCGCTCGCTCATGTGCGTTACATGGGAAACTGACGAACAAAAAGAGCTGCAAAACATAGTTCTTTTTGCCATTCCGTTTTTGTACGTAAATAGTAAACGAAATAAAATAAATACCGTCATCGATAACCTTCCTCACTATTTCGGTAAATATGGCAATTATTTTATTTTGAGCCTTTCGAAATTGGAGCCCAAACAAAACTATAAAAGTTGAATATAAATTGCCCAGTTCAACAGTTTTTACTTTTATCATCGCCATTCCTAAATTCAGACTAAAAAAATTGTATGTGAGTTTATATATATATATATGATTTTGGGCACTATAAAATGCAATATAATTGTTACGATAATTTTTGGTATTTCTTAAAAATCTCGAAATCTCAAAATTGCAGTCTCGTCTCGAAATTCGTAAACTAGTCTCGTCTTAAAGTTTGAAAATCTCGTAAAATCCTACTCCTGTATAAAGGAAAAAATGCTATTTTAGTTTGCTTTGCTTGATCTTACTCTTATTGCAATTGTTGTAATTTTAAGTTGTCGACGTTTTAGCGATTTAGAGTATTCACTACCAAATAATCTTCAAATTCTTCAAATGTCATCTATCTTACACGAGCTCGTCTGTTTACAGTCACACCAGCATTGGTAGGCATAGACTCGACTTCTCCCGTTTAATTTATATGTTTCCAGTAATTATGTTTAAATTGTGATTGAAAAACCTTGTTAGTAATCCTCGCTGAGATCTACCCGTACTTTATTTGGTTTTGTTTCAAAGCTACAATAATTATTACTTTAAAGAAAGTTCAATTTCTAGACCTTTACTCTTGTACCAACTACACGATATCGACAGCGCACAAAAATTAATTGTTTAAACATTGTATTGAAATAATTTTTTTTTCATATGATGTTCCACTTTTTAGTGTTAAGATTCCTAACACTACATTCAAGACAATGTTATAAATATACTTTTGCATTCCGCGGTAAAAGCATTTTTTCCTAGTAAAACTTAACTTTATTTACAATGCAAATCAAAAGTTTAAATATATACACAAACTGTGTAGCTTATTTTCAGCAAACAAATTGAATATGTACATATATCTGTTTTACATATATCCAGATATGCACAATATATAGTTAGCAATACATAAACGCATGGCATAACAATGGTGGTTTTCACTCATCTTGTGTGCAGAATATTAAATACATTGTACATGGTAATCATACGTAAACCAGATTTAAGTCTAGCTAGGTGCCCCAGATTATTCAAATATTATGTCCGAATTAGAATCCAGGTATTATACTCATTAACTAGCGTGTGTCTGGTAAAACTAATTGCCGAGAATATAAATTCACCGAATTTCATCAAATAGATGATGTAATTATTTCATATTAACAATAGATTTAATTAAATTATAATAATGCAACTGTATTATAGAATTTAATTAATAAAATAAATGCCAGCTTATTGTATCTAGTCTTTTATTGTTTATGTTTAATAATTATTTATTTTCTCCAATTATCTCAAATAATATGAAGAGATTGTAAAATTTATATAAATATGGCTGATGGTATCATTGAAAATATTAATACTTCGGATAAGCTTATATATTTTAAATGTTATCCACACAAATATTTAATATAACCATAAATTAATTTTGCAGAAAATCAAAACTATAAAATCATATTAGCACCAAAAGCTCGGCCTTATAGCTTACATTTAATATAATTTAATTTGTGGTTTTAAAATGTCACACGAGTACATTGCACAGTCACATGTTTTCATTTGAAGTGAACTTTTATTTGTTCCTTTTATTTCGTGTTATTTAAAATTCCAACTATTGTGTCGTGTGCGGTGCACCTCCGTCGACGTGAATATCGCCAACGATGACGGTATACGTCCACGTCGTGTTGCTGCTACAACCGCGGCAAGCACCACCCCCAACGCCGAGTCGCTAAACGAAAATGATCGGTACGTGACTGGTTTCTTTACTATCGTGCAGCATGAAATTACTTTTCGCTTAAATATATAATTTTGTCAGCTTTAGTTTAGTATGCTTGTATTTTGTTGTTCAACTATTATTGCCAATAGACAGCAGCATTAAAACCACCTGAAAACAAGTAATTTGTTGGAGTAAACTAAAATTTCCTTATGCTTCCCACAATATTGGATATAAACTATTTCTAAAAGTAGTTTATGTGATAACATCATCTATCATTTTAGTGCTCGAACATTTGAAATAATTCAATTTGAAGGAAGAAGCATTTGAAGGCGCGTAGCAACAGGATACCGCTTGCAACCTCGCAAGATTGCAAACAGTTTTTCGGTGGAAGGTGTGCAAATGTGGCTTGGATCAAGCGAATAGGTAATAGAATAGCAGCCCCGCCCAACCCACAAAACAAGCTTTACCGTTGCACTAGATTTGGGGTATCCCTAATATAGCTCATTCACGCGGTTATTCACTCAATTTTCAGGATATTTTTTATCAGAAATCGTCAATATTCTATTGCTTTGTATATGTTTGTTTTTCTTCTTTTCCTCAACTTCCTATCTCTATTCGAAATCTCAGAGAACAATCATTCTACAAGGGATAGCATATACTCTCATAAGTATGTGGGAGTGTGCAATGTGCGTGTTTGTTTGCCAAGATATCGTGATCGAGCTGCTGATGATATGATACCGCATTGAAAATTGAACATTGTCTTATCCCACCTTAGTTTGCAATCCATTTTCACCCTCTCGCCCGTCTCTGACCAGCCGAGGAATAACGATTCTTATTTTATAGTCGCGTGCGGCACGTCGTTCTTGCATTTTATCCTTCGTGTGTTCCGAAGGAGTATGTATAGTCCTTCAAATGTGAATCGAAGAAGAAGGCAGCCAAAACCGCGTATTGATAGCTACCCTAGACCTAAGCATCACGATATCAACACATTTCTGAATTCACACGCTTTTCGGTCATGCATTTATTTACTGGCCGTTATCAATCATATGTAGTGTAATTCTGTAATGTTTTTTGATAATTATTGATGTAACTTGGTGTTTTTATATAGTGTTATAATAAAAGTAAAACAGTAGAATATTAGTAGTGTTGAAGTATCCAAATATTGTGGTTTTGTTATCTGAAGTTGTTACTTTACCAAAGAGACAATATAGTGTTCACTCGCTTTCTTAATTACCACAATCAATAATTTTGTCAGTAGGTGTGATACTAAATGATACTGCAAGGTAAAAACAGCTATAATGGTTAATATTAATGAACTCTAGTGTAGAAAAAAAAAGTAGATACAAATGTAAATATTATCTTGCGTGTGAAATTCCATGTTGAACACATCGAGTCTAGGACTATTGTCTGAAAGAACATTTGAATCACTTGAAAATTAGTCTAAAAGAATTTTTGTTCAAAATTAATATAATTGCTATATATATAGCATATTTTAGATCAAAAGAAATAATTTTAAACTCACAAACCAATTAAGTTTTTGTATTAAATTAATAAGCACTAAATTATATTAAAAACCTTACTTTAATTCTGCAATTTTGTACATCCTAGGACAGATCTAATTAGCCAAAAATAAAAATTTTAAGGCCAAATTTGTTTATTAGTTCAGTAAATTTTGTTATGCGCCTTCTTCTTCTTCTTTCTTAAGCTCTAAAACCCTAAGTGAGTTTTGACTTCTGCTGCGACAACTTCTCAACTCTTGTGGTTAAACTGTTCTCCAGTTGTTAATGCCCATATTTCTTTAATCGCAAAAATACATTTTTATGAGGCCTTCCCCATTTTCTAGCTTTTATTGATCGCCGTTCTGTACTATAATGGATCTGACGCTTTTTTCCTTATCCATTCTGCTGACGTGCTCTAACCAACCAATCCTCTGGGCTTTAATGAACCTGACCATGTCAGCTTCGTTGATGAGATGAGCTAATTCGCGGTTTGTTATAATGTGCCTGCTACCATCTTAATTCTGTGTTGGCCATATATTTTTTGCAAAACTTTCCCTTTAAAAACCCTGAGGCGATTTTCATTTTTTTGTATAATTTCCAGGTTTCGCATGCATATCTAATTATGAGAGTCTTGTAAATTTTAAGTTTGGTCGTTCTGCTCAAGAGTTTTGTGTTTTTAGAGATCTGTGGGCGAATTGTGCGAATCGGATGGCTTGATTTCTTGGTACCTAACTATGATTGCGTTCCTTGGTATGTAAAAAGAGGTAAAAGTTGTTAACAGTCATCTGTTAATAGGTCTGACCGTTTCTTGAGAAATTCAAAGCATTGGTCTTGTTTTTGTTTAATCGGAGCCCTACTTTTAATGTTTTTTAATTTAGCTCCAGGCATGTATATTTTCAGATCTACTTTGAATTACTATGTCGTCGGTGTAAGACATACTTGCCGTCGTTTTGTGATTATCGCTGTGCGCCTGACAATAGATATTTAAGCTGAGCCGCAATTAAAGGGCGAATAAAAAAATGTCTTCCGTTTGTCAACCTCTGAGGATGGTA
>JARJDU010039861.1:0-10119 GCA_030264695.1 Lissagria laeviuscula
CTTGAGATAGAGAGAAAATTAGTAGACCTAGGTCCTACAGAGTTACGCACCTGATTATGATAATAATGATTTAGAACCTTTTACTTTTTGATTCTTTTTGATATTTCGCTTCTTTGACTTGATTTTCAATTTTTTTTAACTTCCATTCATAGTAAACCCCCACTCATTTATATTCTTAAGGTTCGTAATCTTTATAAACATTAAAAAGTAAACATACAAACCTATATTTTTATATATATAGATTGTGCGATTGCATGACTTTATCAAACTACTAGTTTATTGAATTTTTACTATATGTATGAATAAGGCAAGTACAATTTATTCATCATATTTATTGCGCAGAAGCTTCGATTACGTTCATGGTTGAATAGTCAACTAACAGAGCTTTGTATAGTTCCTATTATTTTTTTAATGAATTATACTACTTGAACAGCATATGCACAAACAGAATTTACTGGAGGCCTAAAGTTGCCGCGGTTATTATTAATTGATTGCTTTTTCTATTATTGGCTCTCATTTTATTAAATGGATATTCATTTCTAGCAAAAAAAATCATGACATTCTACTATATAAATTAAAAACATATAGTCTATTTGTAGATAAATTGTTTATTTGCTTTAAATTCAATTCAATTCTAAATCAAATTAGGGCAAAAATATAAGGATGTTATATTGTTCTTACAGTTAGATATAATATGCTTGCCTGAATTAAGTACAAAACACGGGTTTTGGGTTCCTTTCCGGCTGTCATAAATGTTTCCAACTGTTTATCTCAGAACCCCGACTTCGGTCCATTATGCTCCATTATCATGACCGTAACTATTCCTTTACTTCACATGTGTCAGTTAAACTTTATTAATATTTAGATTAATGACAATTAATTTATTAGCGTGAAAAATAGAATTTTCACAAAAGATTTGATATAATATGTATATGATTAAATTTAGTTTTTAGAGGAGATGTAACTATTTCAATCAATAATAATTTTGTAATACCTGTAACTTTTTGATTTTTGCTTTAATTTAGACAGCACATAATTGTTCGTGTTTCTAGCACGATTGTTGGATATTGGTAGACAAAATGAGGCGAATTCACTAACCAGTGGTCGAACACCATTACGTCAAATTAACATACGCTGGTTTTCAGTAATGTTTAATAATTGTGATTGTGATTATTTAATATAAGCTCAATACAAACTGCCGTACTCAAAAAATTGTTAACTAAAATAAGACGCCTTTTATTAACACTAACGTCGTAGGCGGCTTTGTGTACGGCCAGATAGAGCGCTAGCATTACACCAGCACTACTTCTCGAACTAGTGTATTTTAGAGTACTTTCCGTACTACTATAGAAATAGCCTAGGAAGAATATGTTTTATTACTATCTTTCTGCCCTACTTGTTTAATAATTCATGTACATTTTATACTCTCTCACGACAATGGCGTATTTAAGATTATTATAATAATTGCATACATACAAATATATTTTAATATAACACTGTCTAAAAAGTGTTATAATGTTATAATATTAAAATTAATTAAACAACTACAACTTCAATTTTCATTGAATTCACAATAAACCGGTATATAAGATCTCATCTCCGATGAGAATCATCATGGAAAACATTTACAATAGTTGTGATGACTAGCCAGTTTACTTGAGCAAAATCTTGCTAAATTTATGAAACAGCTAACAGCTAACTTTCTGAAACTACTGAACGGCCTTTGGAAAACTGGACCTTTAAAGGAAACGCACGCAGGTTGCTATTTCGTCATATGATGACAACATAAGAGAATGCTCACAAAACTTAGAATACCCCACTTTGAAACAGGAATAGACAAAGTCATCTGAAACTTCTGTAAACTACATAGACCTAATTTCAAATACGGAAGTTATCTTGCCGTATCTGTATGAATCCGAATTTACATTGCTTGCATTAAAATTCTAAATAAACCAAATGTATATATAATTTATTTAAAAATCTACAGATTTGTTAATTGTTTGCTATAATTATAATTTATATTATAATATTCCACAGCTGCTGCTACATTTCTAGGACACAGAACACTTTGATATTTCAGACAAGGAGTAGTGGTTATTGAGTTTCAGAATCTTCTCTTTCCTATTTGACTACGCCCTTAAATGCTTCACTTGGTACTCTCCCAAACCCTAAAAGTGTGATATAGCCGCGGGTTACTCGTGCCTGGACTAGGCCTATCATCCTGACCGCGTCACGTTTTTTTCGTTGCAGTTTTTACATAATACAAGGATAAGTTGCAAAACCATCGCCAAATCCGCTTTCTTATTCAGAAATTTTGTAAAATTTCATATTTTGAACGATATTGCATACTAAACATACCATTCTACATTTCAATTTACTCAATACGACGGCATAAATCAAATCCAATGAAAATTAATCGGTTTTCTTGCTGCGTTCTATCGAATGAAGCAATTTTAATATAGCTGCCTAAATCACCCACTATACGCGACGATTTATTGACACCGCACAACCCCTCGAATAACGCCGCACTTATTACTCGTAATTCATTACGTTCCATGTTATTGCTTTTACGCGTAGTACAGGTACCAAATAAACATGAATTTTGTAATCGAAAATATTTTGCATGATCCATAGCTCAATAATCTCATCAAATTTCCTCCGAATCTTTCTAACGAGAAAATTGAGAAAATATTCATTATCAAATAGATTTTAATTACGTACAAAACAAATTAAATTAAATTGATAACACCTGCATTATATATATTTATCTAGCTGTAGATATATAGATATAATTCACAAGTACAAATATAATTCTAAACGCGAATATGGTATAGTAGTGGTAATTAATCATCTTTGACACGTTAATAACATTGATGGATTTTCTGCACACGAACGAATCGCAACCAACTCGATAACCTCATACGAGCAATGCGATTACTAGCAGCTTCCAGTTCATGCGACACTCGCTGCATAATCTACAAAGTTTTGGCTACTGTGTGAAACCATTGCAACCAATGACGTCAACGCCACTCGCTACAAAAACCACTGCGGGCATACGCTTAAAGCATTGCCCAAAGCTAACATTGTGGCGAACAAAGCAATAGTAATGCGTGGACGATGCTCGAGAACTGGAGCCCGAGGACTACGTACATAGTGGTGGCAATACGTTTATAAATTTAATCCGGAAATTAAATTCGGGTTGTTTGCACGGTCAATTAAATGAATTGCGCGGACAGTTTTTCCGAACGAGAGAAGCGCGCAGAATTCATTTCGCCTCTGATGTACACACAGAGCTAGTAGCAGCTCTCGGCAACGCCGGCAGCAGCAAATACCGCCTGCCGGAATTAAAATGTACAACGAAAGGGTTGGAACACTTTTTCCTCTGTAGTTGTAACATTGCTGCAAGGAAAAGGTTATCTATTTGTGTGTCTGTTTCCAATCCAAGTGGAATGGAATTTGGTGCAATGTGTTGGAATGTTTTACTCAGCTATCCAACTCTACTCGGTTTGCTAAATGAATGAGAAAGAATAAAAATCGATTTAATTTTTTTTTTTAAACGCAATTTGTATAAATCTATTGCGTGCGTGCTTGGTCAATGATAAAGTAGATATCAGTTGATTACATCACGTTTTAACAGCTTAATATCGCAGGCAATTATCTTCACCAACTATTTACTAAAACGGTTAAATAAATTTGCTTAAATTATTTCTTTATTGTCAAAGTTGCTCCGTTTACTAAACCCATACCTCCAATTTTTTTTTTAGATGACAGGAAAACCAATATATGAAGAACATAAACGAACCAGTTTGAATTGTTTACACCCAGCAAACATTCGAGCTACATGTTCCGTCGCTTTTCTACCTAATTCTATAGACCATAGCTACTGACTTTTCATAACAGTTTCCTCTTACGATACTGTCATTTATCAAACTTTGCGATTCGTTAACTGGAAGATTTTGCATAGATAATAAGATTAAATTAAATTTGCTCGAACATATTTGTCTTTGTTTCTTATATTCACTAAAAAGGTTTGGTTCGAGCACCCAGTAGATGAAGAATACGCCACTCGACATATCAACGTGTCCCCATTTCTCCTTTCGGGTTTACCCACATCTCCTACTACATCACCCACATTGTTCACGTATCGCACTTCACCCAGTTCGCATCCCGTTCCAACCGCCACTCTCTCTCTATCTCTTCTTCCTCTTCACTCGAAAACCACTTCAAATGCGTTCGATAGTGTCTACCAACCCTCTCATAGTGCTCATAGTCGAGAAATTTCTTCATAGTCCTGCTGCTCTTCGTTTTCCAACATTGTAACCACCAAAACCAAGTGATTGCTAAACTAGTACTACTTTTAGATGAAGCGGATGACTAAAATACACTCGGGTATTAGCACAATTAAGTTGTATTCTTAATTCGATGAATATTTAGCAATATATTTAAATCTCAATATTGGAAAGCAATATATTTTTCAAATATTTAAATTTAGATTATTACAATATTGAATATCCATTTAGGTCATAGAATTCTAAAGGCAGCAAGCTTTCCGCTGTGTGACATGTGCACTTAAAGCATTCATTGTAAACGCAATACCGCCACTTACGATTTGACGTGCAAAATCCGTATGATGTAGCTACAGCTCACAGCTCGGACGTCGAAAAACTCGTCGCAAATTCAGAACGTTTCTCTTTGCTTGCCTTCACATAAAATGACCGCAAGTCTGCAACGTGAGTTCATTGCCGCCATTTGAGGCTTGCTCTCCTATCGGCAGCATGCAGAGCACGCCGCCTTCTTGTGTTAGGTGCACGGCCAGTTTGTTTCGATGTAAATATCGCAAAAAGGAAGCAACTAAACCCGGAAAAACCGGCAAAAGGTTTCACAGGTTTCCACTCTTCTTGTTTTTTTCGTTTCCAGCGCATTTCAACAATGTTTTTCTAGAGTTTGCACATTTGCCAATGGAGAGTTCTCCAGTTCTATGGACAAGGAAAACCACCACAAAAGCATAATCGTTCTTCCTTTTTTCCGGGCATAGTGTTTGACTCTTGGTGTAAAGAGGGTGAACGCTCGTAAATCCAGTGGATGTTTTAGGCCACATTTCTCTCTCTTTTTCTTTCTTTCTACCTAAGAAAGCAAGCTAGCTACCCATGCGATTATCGTGTGTATCTTCCATATTTTACGGCGCAATTTATAAGTCTCCGTTTTTGGCTCAGTATTTATAGCGTTGCAGGAAGGAATCGCGCAGTCTTATAGCATTGAAGAAAATTCAAATTTTTCTACTGTGCGCAAAGCTTTAACGCTTTACGGCAGCAGGGACTTTTCGAGTGGAAAATTTTAAATATTATTTTAGCCATTTTTCCAACGCATCGCATACATGCTTACTAAAGGTACATATTTGTATATGTAGAGAGAGAAAGAGAGAGATAAAAGAAATAGGATATTCGGGTTGGTATGGTAGTGTTAGTGTCTCTGAGATGTGCCATACTATTCCAAGGACGATGGGCTTATGTATGTAACTATAACATTCAGTGGCTGGAATAATGTTTTTCCACTTGACAGTATTGCATAGTATATCACCGCGCACGCATTTGCAGTAGTCTTCTGCTGAATTTTCACCAATAAAATGGGAAATCCATCAAATAGGAAATCCAAAAGCCGAACGTAACCTTAGGAAATTCAAAACCTTGCTCTATACGGAACCCAAAACACCTCAAGCATATAAACATAAAATATAAAAATATTTCCGAACGTTTCTCAATTCACATTGATGTGTTTTTTATACATCTTATAGAAATGATGTTGTTTTGATATTGTACAGGCTGCACAATATAATAAATTGTTATACCAAAATGTTAGACTCATCAGCGGTTTTCTACCGGACGTATCAAATTCTTAAACTGCCATATGATTTATCTAATTAATAAAAATTATCAAAGAATTTATAAATTATTAGTTATATCATCATAATTCTTGAGACACTCTATAAATATTGATATAATATACCACACCTTATACCGGAAAATAATTTCCATTAAATTCCATTGTGAATTGCATGAAATATCTCCTGCTTTATGAATGCAGACAGTTAGAAAACGCTATGGTATTGGCATTGTGTGGCAGATCGGTTTCCTCATTTTCTTTTAAGCAATTTCGATACGATACGCTAGTGAACTTATACACTCACGCACGCTTTCTACAACAAAACACCTGACGTATTTATCGATGTTTCGTGGCACGGAAAAAAGTGCTTTGTAACGCCTCACCGACCGGATATAATTAAACCAGAACGAGCATTTGAAGCTCTTCTTTGTATTTTTACTCTCCGTTTAATTCTCTTCTAAGTATTGTCTTATCCCTAGAGGAAATGCAATCAAAAACTAATACCTTATGTTGATAATTGTTAGAACCAAGCAATTTTTAAAAACCGTTTTATTATTATTTGCAGAGGTCAAGGCATCATAGAGATTCATACACGACGACTCCAAGAGCTGAACCCACACATATCACATTATTAGAAACAAGTAAGTTTTTCAAATGATAAAATCGCATATTCGATAATAACATTTAACATTAATTATGAATTAAGTAGATAATGCCACCTATAACAATTTATCATGCATGAAAATGATTTGAAAGGCAGGCGGTCCTAATCATAAATCATTTGTTTATATAGATCCATGCCTAGTTCATTACTGCTACAAGGGTCACGAATGCATTCTGGATGCGTCGGGTTCCGCAGAATGCATCTGTCAGAGACAATGTCCTATCGCATACCACAAGCGATTAGTGTGCGGTTCCGATGGTCACATCTATCCGAGTCATTGTGAACTGCATAGGGCAGCATGTCTCACAAGAACGGCGATATCAGTACAACGTGGCGTGCACTGTGTCAAGCATGGTATAAATATAAATTTATTATCAAACTAACTTATTAATATCATTATTACTCTTGATGCCACCTTTCAAAAAAGTGATATATGTCTTATAGTGGTTTTTGCTTGATGATAAATAGGTAAGGGCTGGGCACCGACAGTAACACACGCTGCTATAACCAACGACTCGTTGACGGAGACTCATGGTGAATTCACAACGGAGCAGGACTTTGAAAATGAAGAAATTGCGGTGAGTCTCATGTGCAGTGTAAAAAATAATATCAAATCGTATATCGTATATGTGTGCAAACTCGTGTGCCAAAATAGAATGGCACTATATAAATAGGTATGGGAATTGAAGTGTCGACAATCGTCTAACGTAGTAGAACGTCCCGAAGGACACTTTGAGAAAAAAATTGAGCATTGTACGAAAGTACAGAATGAAAGTAACGGACGAACAATATAAAATGAACGGAAAAGGCGATGGAAAAGCCAATAGACTATAAATTCTCAATATGAAAACGAGTAAAATTAAATGTGCTGAGCATTTCTTCCTTGACGCACGTCGTCCTTTTCAAAATATGCGTCTGCTTCGAACATTCTCTATACGATTTCGTTCTTCGTCTCTCGTCTCTTATGACATTGCTTGAGCGAAGGAAGCGCTTGTGTAATTCGATTAATTCTCTTCTTACTATACCTTCTTGCTGCTTCCACTTGCAGGCGACTAGTAGTCCCGATGCGACCTCCAGGAAGCCATCAAGCTATAATGCACGACTCCCAAGCGGTTCCGATGCCGAAAATGAAATCGACACGGAGACGATCGAAAAGGACGACGAGATTTACTACGACAAGCAGGACTGCTCCATGCAAGAGTACGAAATTATGAAAGTGAGTTCCCCAGTGGGTTTGGTGTAGCTTTTATAATTTTAAATCAATCGTTCACTTCAAATAGGTAAAAAGAATAAAGTAAACGATATACGAAAGAAAAGTTTTTAGAAAGAAAATAATGATTTCATAGCTTACTACAGTTGAATGTTATAATTCTAGGAGAATTTGCTCTTGTACAATCATGCTCGATTGATGTCCCAAGATAACCACAGCAAGGACTATCTAGTTTCTATCATGTTCTCGCATTACGACACGAATAACAACGGAAATCTGGAATCGTCTGAACTTAATGAGGTATTTCAAAGAGTTTTATATTAAAACATCCTGCCTCCAGTGCTCAACTGCTTCTATCATTGCAGATTGGCAATCAAGAGCATCTGGATTCGCTAAGTAATGGCTGCACTCTACCCAATATGATCCAGTATGAAGATACAGACCACGATGGGAAATTAAGCATCAACGAATTTTATGTAGCTTTCAGTAAGCTATATAGTAAGTACAAATAAAACTAATTGACGTTAAAGGATAAGAGTCAATTGTTTGCCTGAGATTTAATAAATAACTCGATTGGATGTGTTCACTATTAGGTGTGTCAGTCGTATCCTTGGACAAAGCACTTGAGACGAACCACTTGACCGTTCGCGTTGGCGACAACGTTGAGATCAAATGCGACGTAACGGGTTCTCCTGTACCGCCAATAGTCTGGCGTCGCAATCAATTGGACCTAGCAACATTGAACGAAGAAGAGGTGCGAGTCTTCGCTGACGGTTCGTTGTATCTCACCAGAATCCAACTACAGCACGCCGGTAACTACACATGCCATGCACAGCGAAACAAGGATGTCGTTCAAACGCACATATTAACCGTGCACAGTAAGTTCCATTACTGCCTGCTTTCTTCAGCAATGCTTGCTATCAAATAAAATCTAAAAAGGAACTCTCGAGTTAAAACCCTTTCTAATGCTTTGAAACGTTTTTATCGCGTGTGCCCTTTCTTTTCCTTCTTCACTGACGACAGCTGTTCCGGAAGTGCATGTCACACCCCGCATACAATCGAAACGTCCTGGGGAAGATGCTACAATGTACTGTCATGTCGCCGGAGAGCCATTTCCCAAGGTAAATTCAGTTTCCTCTTTTTTTGCTCGTGACTAGTTCACGATTCCATTCTATTCTTATATTAGTGCTACCAAGTAAAAATATATATTTGCGATAAAGAAAAATGTGTGGATAGTTTAGGAAGTCATATTTTTTTGTTTGTGAAGGTGGAATGGCTGAAGAATGATGAACCTTTGCATCTGGAGAGTCCTCGGAAATATCAAATTGTTGGGAATGGTACTGCGTTAATGATCAAGAAAATTGCGTTTGCGGATACTGGTGCTTACATGTGCCAAGCAACAAATACAGGTTAGTCAAGGACATCAAGGAAATTTGAGAATAATTTAAATATTACAAGTTAAAATAAGTAAATATTAAGCATATTAGTGTAAATGAATGCATCTTAAATTATAATTTAATAAGTCTTTGATATGAATGGTCACAGTCTTTAATCATTTTGAAACGTTTCTACATCCAATCACCCGCTTTATCATTTTTGCGCCACTGGCAAAGTCACTCAGAATAATGTCCGGGCTATTTAATGTTATTTGAAAATAAGTCTTGTTTTTTTTTACTTTACTGCTTTTTATTAAAAAGAGATCAAACTAAACCGCTTTTCTTCCAGAATTCAATAAGTCAATTATTCAGAAGTAATATTCAGAAAAATATAACTATCTATTTGCTCCGCTTTTTAGTGATAATAGTGATCAATTTATGTCTGAAATCTCTTCGATTTAGCGCTATATGTTAAACAGGTGCTATTAGCCTTGCTCCAGTAGCGGAATAATAAGATGGCAAAGCTTTCAAAAAATGAAGTTCTTTCACTTAAGAGGCTCATTTACCCGACGAACTGTTTCTCTGAGGTGTCCGGGTTGAAGCGGGCAACAAGTAAAAGGTGAGGTCGAATGCGTATTGCCGCGTATGTTTTAAATAAAGAACAGCAATACATGGTGAGATTTTGATGAATATGGCTTAAGTACATTTGACAAAAATTTGCTTTCGGCTCGTAACAGATTACGGCCAGGGTATTAGATATTTTTACAAAATTCAAAAAGTACATTATTAAGCAAGAAATAATAAACGCCCGTACTTTGGGTGAATATGCAATTTTTGCCTTCTACTTGATATATAAGCCGCTAAAGTTAAAGTACGTTTTTCGAAATTTTCTAAATTAATTTTAAAATAAAATTGTGTGATTGCAATCAGTCACGGCGATAACATGGAGTATCCTACATTAGTTTAGAGGTAAATGAGCTTCTTAAGAA
>JARJDU010039867.1:0-11120 GCA_030264695.1 Lissagria laeviuscula
TTAAATTATTTTATTACAAAGTAAACTAAACTTGAAACTTTAATTTATTTTTTTCTCAAAATTCTATTTTTCAACTGGCTGCAAAAAATCTCGGAATCTATCCGATCGATTTCACTCATTTTCAGCTTCCAATGAATAAAAATGAATTCTCTATCATGTAGCATATGCTTTTTTTATATATTTTATTTTTTAGATTTTAGATAACCATTTGAAGGTTGATCTTTAAGGCAAAAAAAATTACTTTATATTTTAAATGGACGAAATTTTTTTTTAATAAAAAAAAGAGTATACTGCTTGGTGGAAAACCAAATTTAGTATTGGTTTTTACAAGTTTAATTGTTCTACAATGTTCTAATTCCCAAACCATGCAGCAATCGAGAAACAATATCCTGTAGGTCGCCCACGGATGCAGCTACAAAGACGGTGAAAAACAATATATATTAACGAAAAAATGTTTTGAAGAAGTATAAATGTTGCTGTATCACATACAAAAACCTGAAATGTTAATTATATTTCTAATACTCATAAAAAAAAACATGAAAATAGTTCAGCGTTTTTTACTAAAAGTTTTTAAACATTTATTTGAACGCAAATTTATCTCACCAGACAGTCTGAATTTAAAATATGGTTGGTTGAGGTTAATTCAGTTGTTATTTTAATACTTTTTTCTTAAAATATAAATAACAGAAAATATTAAGAAAAATTAATTAACTTTTAAACTTAATTTAATCGTATGTCATACTCTGCTATGTTTAATGTTTTATTTCATACATATAATGAGATAATTAGAATATGTATGTAGAATGCTTTTATATATTTTAATGTATCTTATCATATAAAGTTTGTCTACCAACTGATTCAACATATACCAAATTATTCAATAAATTCTTATAATAAATCACCAACCGATTTAATTGATTTTCATAGTTTAGATTTAATAATATATAAGGTAAGGAAAAGCTGTAGAATTTTTTGGATATAGCTGTAGTATTTCTTTTATAAAAGATAGGAATATTTTTACAAGTCTTGAACTTAGTTCAAAGAGGAAATCAATTAATGATTTAGTAAACGTGGCATTATTGGATTTCAAAGCCCATTCATAAAGTCGTTGTTGTAAACAAATATTCTCATTTCCATAATTACAAAGATTCATTTTGCGGAATCAAAAGGGTGCATAGCCCAATAAAATTAAGTAAACAAGAGAATCGGCGTTTGATTGTTTAACTCAATGGTACTTAACCTGGTCTCCCACTAGTAACCGGTAGAAACTTTTTAGTAGGCGCTCTCTACAGCTGTTTTGTCAAATGCTGTCAAATACTTTGCGTTTTTTTCTTATAATTTAAGTATTATTTAAAAAAATTTATAGCATCTTCATTATTATTATTAAACAGGTGAGCAGTATGAACATTTTTCTACAAATATAAAGATGCTAAAGTTGGCGGTAGGTATGAAAAGGTTGATTACCGCTGGTTTAACTAGCTCACTTTAATTGTTAAAAAGACCTAATCAAAAATAATCCTTGATTTTACGTTTGTCAGTTAATTATAATGCCTTGTTGCCACATATGTTATTTCTTGAAAAAGTTAAGCCCTCATATCTCAGTTTAACGGGTATTGGCTTTAACGGGCAAATTAGCGTTTCAGCTAATTTAATGAACAGGGTGCCCTCTCTAGCAATACTCTGTTTTGGGTAATGTCCGTTTCATTACACACTTGTAAATATAATCTGTATGAAATACATTTAAATAAAAAATCTTCTAAACCCAAAAATAAAAGACTTTATTTGTCAGTTGAATATAAGCTTGAACTAATAAAGAAATAAATAAAATAATTTTTGTAATGTTTATATTGTTTATATTGTTTATATCATGGGAAATTTCAAGGATAACTGTCAAGAAAAGCTCTTAATGAACAGCTGATGTTTCGGTCGATTTCTTCGGTTAGGCAACTTCATGATCTTCAAAGTATGTGTGGTCGTTCCCTATTAGTCCGTTAAACCGAGGTATAAGTGTACTAAAGAATTATTTTCAACGATGATTTCTTATTAATAAGCCTAAAGAATATTTATTGTGTTTCAAAATTTAAAAACAAAACTTTACAGTCAGTTAACAAAGCAACGTTAAAAAAAAAATCGTCTCTCCGATAATATTCAGAACGGAAAATAAAATCCGTTTGTGATTTTTTTATCGTTGCCTTGTTAACCGACTGAAAGGTTTTGTTTTTAAGTTTAGAAATGCAATAATAATCACTTCTTCAAAGGAAGAAAGGAAGAACCACAGCTTTTTTCCATCCTGTATAATATGACAAATGTTTAAATTATCTTTATTCAATATTTTTGATATGATTAATATTATTATTAGCACATCTATTATTGAAAAATTTATATTAGAAATTATTTTATTTAAAATAATTATACATAAACATTTCAATTTAATAAGGAAATCTTAGTAAGCAAATCAGAACAGTATGTAATTTAGGTAAGTTTAAATTAAAAAAAAATTGTATTTGTATAAATATTATAATTTTTTTTTAAATTTTAATTTGAATCTAGCTGAAAGTTAATATATTTATTATCAACCTCATCAACTAACTAGCAAAGAAAAGTAAAGAACTAATTAAGTGCTAATTAATTAGATAAGCTAAGTATCATTTCAACAATAGTTGTTTGCAATACTTGTGTCTAATAACAAATTAAAAATGCGTATATTTTGTATTACATTAAAATTTGAATTTATTTCAAGTTTAAGGTCCATGTCATATAAATATCATATCAAGTAATAGCTAATTCAATTTTTTTATATATACAATTTTCGATAATTGTTTGCTTTTTCTAACGGCTAACAAGATACCATCAACTTTTTATATACTTTAGATAACTAGTAATTATAAAATTCTAAAAGCCAAACTGGTGGTTTATCCGTCTGTATCCCCCTCGACATGAATAAAACACCTTCCTGGTAAGCATACGGTGATTGCTATTAATGCAATGCCATTGCCGTAGTACGTAAACGTGTATGCCGTGAACGGTTGGAATTTTTCCCTCGCAAATCGTGCACGCGCAGCGCCAACAAACAAACTCGACCGTCCAACGTACGTTGCAACAATCAATACCAGCCATATTGGTTTCGGTGCTGCTCTAGCAACTTGACAGGGTGATGGCACTCACGTGACATGTATGCCTTGTGTTGATTGGTCGTGCTGCTAGTTTGGCGCGCTCGACGCTAGCATTGTATGCGTACCTCACGCTCCTACTCTACTTCGTTGAAAGTGTTCATACTGTGAGCATCTTGAGTGTTAGCATAGAATTTGTGCATAAAAATGGTGAGTTTTCTTCAAGAAAACTGCGAATTTAGCGTAAACGAATTAATGATTACCACTACGATGCAGTGATTATAATATTGTGACACGTTTGTCAGTAAAATCAGCATAATTACAATTTTTGTTTATGGTTACAGGCAGGCGGTAAGGCTGGTAAGGATTCGGGCAAGGCGAAAGCCAAAGCGGTGTCACGTTCGGCGCGCGCTGGTTTACAGGTAAGTTTATGCTATATTTGCTCATTTTGTTGTGAAACTACGTGAATTATAATTTCGCGAGCGTGTGATTAAATGCTAAGGTGATTATCAATACGTGTTTAATTTAGTTTTGAAATGATCAGTGTATGTCATTGAGGTTAAAGGACGCTTCATTGTATATTAATTTAATGGTTTGTTTTAGTTCCCGGTTGGAAGGATTCATAGGCATTTGAAGAATCGAACGACGAGTCACGGACGCGTTGGTGCCACAGCTGCAGTGTATTCGGCTGCTATCTTAGAATATCTCACTGCTGAAGTAAGTATATATTTTCTGGTATATTTTAAACGCGCGAAATTGGACGCACAGTACTGGTTAGGTTATGTTTACTTGAATACGACGCGACTACACATTAAAGCGTCATCTACACGCTAAATGAATAAACAATGTTTGAATTTTAACGATTTTATTGAATGCGTTGAAATTAAGGCAATTACAATACAAAGACTTGTTATCAGTACATTTATATTCATACATCACTGCGCTTTTCTTATTTTCCGTAAAAATGCAGTGACAACTTTTATCTCTATATTTGTAGGTCCTGGAATTGGCTGGTAATGCATCCAAGGATTTGAAAGTGAAGCGTATCACGCCTCGTCATTTGCAACTCGCCATCCGCGGAGACGAAGAATTGGATAGTTTGATTAAGGCGACAATCGCTGGTGGAGGTGTCATCCCACATATCCATAAATCGTTAATTGGCAAGAAAGGTGGCGGCACACACTCACAGCCTGCCTAAAAAGCTCCACATGCGTCCACTCATTCGCATCTAGTTAATAAGACGTGTACAAAATTTACGTTTAAGAAGGGGATGTGGCCATAATGCATTTTATTATTATGACACATACATACTTATAACCATCAAAGGAACATTGTTTTTTTCAAAAGAAGAAAGGACCCTTATAATGAAACAAAGTAGTGTTAATCGCCATTTATTTCACTTTATTCTTTTGACTGCCCATTGTATTCATTACCATAAGACTTACGTGTAAGAAAAAGCAACGTGTTACTATTAGTATGTTTATTCTTCTTGATGATGTGTCATTTGGGAGATAAATTAATTAAGGCGTAATATTACAAAATTGTCAAACTATAATATATACTTATTCAGTTCATTAATGTGCCTTGAAGAAGTAATATATCTTCTTAAGTTTAGCACTTGGAAATATGATTAATAATTATACTTTAACATATTGAATACAACTGATGCTGCAGGTTTTAAGTTATATAAGATTTTGTTTTTTGCTAGATGAGAAATAGTTAAATATTTTAATTTGTGCTTGTGTTGGAGGAAATTCTCTATTTGAGGTTTTAGTCTATATTATTACATTAAGATATTTTTTTCTTGGTTCATAATACATATATAAAAATTGATACATAATAAAGTACTTTTCATAATATATTTCTATATTCTATTTGATGACCATTATATATTACACACATTTGTAAATGGTATTTGATTAATTTGTTTAGAGACAGAGAATTGGATTGATCATGAAATTTAAAATCTTACTCTGGAATTTAACATTTACCGAAAGAGTGTCAAGTTTAAGCAATAAATTAACGGAAGTCGATGAGCTTATTCGGAAATCGGTCCAGACACCGGGGGAGGCGTTTATCCCCGGGGGGGGGGCATCATGGGTGGGGGCGCCTAATCAATTTTTCCAAGCTATAGAAATTTTGAAATAACATTTTTGGACGTGAAATTTACTCATTTAGGGGAGGTGCTAGGAGAATTCATTGCTAATTTAGTTGGAGCAGTGACCGCCAGGTTTGACTTCGAATGATCATTTCTGGGGGGAGGGGGGATTTATAGCCTAGCTACGACCCTGCAGCAGTAATCAGTTGCGAGCCATTGCAGTTTTTAGCGCCGATCTATTACGCAAGATATTTATTACTATTTTTTCGAAGTGGTGTGACTTATATTTTACAGCATTGCAAACCATAGGCGCCTAGGGCTCCGACAGACTCAAACGCGCCTTTGATCGCTTGCTTACCATTGCGTTATAGATAAAACAGTTCGTTAAGTAGGAGCCTGCAAATAATCTAAAAGCCCAACACACGATAACAGATATTATTGTCTTAAGAATTACCATGTTACGTCTAGTGAAGCGTTATGCCTTTTTGAAGCCCAAGGCAAATCAGAATTTTTGGTCCCCAAATATGGAACTAAAAATGCAATTAATTATTATTTATTTAGCGTATGCCAAAACGTGGTTTAAAAGTATAAATTGATATATCTCTTCAGACATATTGCACATACTTTACATAAATCACAATTGCACTTTTGCGTCGTTTGTGCAGCAAATGAATTAAATTATTGCAATTTATTATATTTGTTATGTCGTTCTCAATATATAATACAGCCAAACTGGACATCCTTTTCTGTCTAAATAAATTTCTTTTATACTCGCTGGGATACACAAACCCAACTAACACATATAAGCTGGCCGATCCTGAGAAGTCGGCACAACGTCGCAATAAGATGCCTATGAGTGCCTAAACCAAAATGCGTCGAAGCATGATGGTTGGCCAATGGCTATGGCCATCATCGTGCTGCTATATTGCTGACATAGAAAATGCATACCGCCAACCCAAGTTTTTAATTTTTACAAACCCAGTTAGATGGTTTGTCTCCGTATATATTTTAATATGCCGTTATATAAACTATGTCTGAACGTATTTGTATATTTCAGTTATCAAAAAAAATATCGCACAAAAATTATTTTCCAGTTTCTTGCCTCCTTCTTGATCTTCCACCATCGCGATCACATGCACAGCGCAACCATCCGTTAAAAATGTTATTTACATCATCCTGTGTGGCCTTTTTACTTACCAAATTTCTTCTAATGGATGCTGAATTAGAATATACATATACAACTTATTGATTTTAATATACATAATTGAAATATAAGTTAGTTAGTGTCTTACATGAAATCATTTGAAGGACCAGTTTAAACATTGAAAATGGCACCTCACTATTTTGGCTAAGCCAATTCGATTGAATGACTAAATCCGATGTCATCATTCTCGATAAGATGTTTCAAATATGTGTGCCGATATCTTTCCCACCTAAAATAGAGGAATGTACCACCAACAAAATGTACAATATTTAAAAAAAAAAAGTTATATATTTAATTACGCTTATTACCATGTCATGCATCTTATCTGCGACTCCCAGTAATTTCTCAAATTCATGCAACTCCCCCAATGATTTAAGTTCAATAAATTTACTAAACTTGCAGGTACGAAATGCACGCGCGACATGTGCTTGTAGCCTCGTGGCAAAACGATTAAAAGAAATACTTCTATTTCTTCAATCAACGCTTTTTAAACGTTAAAAGTGGGGGTTGGAAGCGGTTAACATTGGCATGCAATGCATGCGTCAAAGTCTCGCAAGTCAACGACTGTAACGCACATATGGTGCCGCTTTGCCGACGATGTTAAAACGATTTTTAAATGCATCGTTTTGCCAACGTAATGCCAATGTAACCCTAATAAGAGCCAACAAGATGTCATTTGTACGACGTATTTTCTTAAGCAGCACTGCAGGGCAAAACTTATATTAAATTTTTACAGCACACCGCCAACGTTGTACTTACAGATGGCCGCGCTTTGTGTTAGCTATTTATATTTTTAAATATTGAGCATGGCACCCCATATGCTTGGGGCCTGATGCCGCCGTAAACTTTGAACCTACCTTTCACTGAAAAGTTGTCGAAATTTTATTTTAAGGAGCAGCAAAAGGGAGTTAGTGAAGATTTCAGTCTCAGCACTATGTATGGGTTAATGATTTTTGGAAATCAATTTTAAGCCCCCCAAATGCAAGGAATCTGTAGCATTTGCTTTTCTTGTCTAATTGATATCGCGTTACTGACATTATTTTGATAAGTTATGTCTATATGCAAGGTATGTGTAAATTAAACACTAATTTTAAATAGAAAAGAATTTGAGAAAAAAAAAACCTGTTAAAATTATTAATTGATGTTAGCTTCATAACATATTCTAAACTATATTTACTTTTTTTTTCATCTTTTTTTAAATGTTATACAAATTTATCTCGCGGGCTACTTATAGGTTTTTAAGTGGTAAAACATAACTGTTGACTGAATGAGACATTTTTCTGCAGACCAGCGAAATATTTCTTAGGACCATCGCTTCGGCGACCGCAGGTCTAGAGCGGTGATTTCCAAACTTGATGTTATTACGCCCCTCTTAAAAAAATTTGATCATTTATCGTCTCCATTTCATAAAAAAATTAGAACAATTTTTAATCTCAAAAAATATTGATACAAATTATTAGAAATCGAAACAAAATATTAACGATATTTTATTATGGTTTTTTAATGAGATAAATGTACTTGTCTATTAGCACAATGTTTATCAAATCTTGGGTGGCGAGATAACTCGTAGTTCTTTTTCTACAAGTAAGACCTGGATGTTTTGATTTTATTGCAGGTGAGGCAGAAAATCATATTTTGCATAAATATGATGTTGGGAATGGCCACAGTACTTTCAAAGCTTTGATTTACAAAGCATTATATTCCGTATGAACCAAAACTGAACCAGAGATACAGTCTGAAATTTATGTTTTAATGTAGTATTACCAGATAATTCAATCTTTTTTTTTTTTAAATATTTCTCAATCTAAATTAATCTTTTTTGTTGATAAATGGATTTTGTATCCACGCAAACTTTTTAAAATCAAGATCATCAAAATAAATCGCAAATTGAACCAACAATCCATCCAAGTATTCAATAAATAGATTTTTGTTTGCTTCTATGTTATCTGGCACTTACCTTTAGATGCCTCACCATTTGGAAAACGCTGGGCTAAAGCTTTAGCATATTACTTATACAAGATAGTTAATCTGTGGCTTTAGCCATATATAGCTATAGCAATCATTTTAAATAAAATTTTTTGGAATCGAGTCTCGCCTGGACTCTTATACAAGTACTAACCAAAAAGATGGAGTTATTTAAAAATTTTTATTATTATTTTCATTATTATTTACATTAGCACAATAAGTTATAATGTGATTTTATCAAACTGCACTTAATAAAACCGATTTAAATAAAAAAGAAACAAATGTTGAAGTTCGGGCAGAGTGCGCTATCTAGTGGTTGAGCGCGCAACATACATTTATTTTATTTAGATTATGAAACAAAATATTTTGAGACTTACAATAACTATTATTAATAATAATTAAACATTTTAATGTATATTAATACACTTAGATAAATTTTACAAATTTTAAAAACATTTATTTTTTAATTGGAATACTTTTGTCAGGAAACCGTTTGTTACTTTCACATTTGAATTAAGAGGTTAATAATTCCGTTAAATCACGTGAGCGCTGTTTGTCATTTACTCTACACATTGCAGGGTATGTCACGTTTTTTTTTTGAATTTAAAACTATTTTACATTTTATTTGATACACACGCAATATCAGCACAATACTGCAATTTCCAATTTGTTACAGCATAATAGAATTTATGGTAGGTATAATAATTGATTATTGCAGTGATATATTTTACAGTACTTATAATATCTTTAAATGTGTTTACAAAAATAAAAGGAAAAGCATGTGCCAAACATCAACAAATCATCTGGGGCAAGGCGAAGCCGCATGGCTGGCAAAAAATGTAAGACTCAAGATTTAAATGGAAATATTTGCACTGAAGTCAACACATATGAATCTTGTCCGATTTGCTTCGAAGATTTTGTCAACCAAGATATAGGTTTCCCAGAATGTTGCAATCATCGTTATTGTTTTGAATGTTTGTTTGACTGGTCCATGAGGAACAAAAGCTGCCCTATAGATAGAATGAAATTTAACAGGATTATAACTAAGAATCCTGAAGTAATGTTTAACATGAACTGCAGTCTATCTGACCAAACGACTGATGATACTGCTAATACAGAAATCAACAGAACACCAGATGAGATTTGTGAAGTTTGCAGGGAAAATGAGCAGCAACAACATAGATTTGTGTTTTGCAGTAACTGTTCTAATGCATATCATTTGCAATGTTTAATGCCTGCTTTACTTGAAGCTCCTCAACATAGCTGGTTATGCCCAACTTGTGAGCCCCAGCCAGAACCAACGGAGTCTAGGTTTGTTATTATAAATATTGGTTTTAATAATTCTTTTTTTTTTTTGTATTTGTGTAAAAGTAATGTATTAATTCTTTTTTTTTATAGTTATACCAATGTTATACCAATGAGAAGGCGGAGTGCTAGATTGCTTGCTAGACAGTTAAATGAAAGTGCATCTGCACAACATAGGCAAAGGGCAGCAGCATCTACACCTCGACTAAGAAAAAGAAGATCTGAACCCAGAAGTTAAGTTAAAAAATATTATATGTTGTTCATAGCTGAACATTGAGATAGATTTTCATATTAAAAGATTTTAGATTATGTATTTATGTTCAAATTATTGCCAAGATTTCTGTGATTAATTAACAATATATTGCCATATTAATAATAAATAATATATCACTCATAAATCATATAACAGTTTTAAACTGATCAAATGAAATAAATATCAAAACAATTGATGTTAAATATAAAATATTCCTTGATAATAGTTTATACCCATTTTGTGTTAACATTTGTAATATATTGTTTCATATCAATAAATATATCTTTTGTAATATTCAAATTATCATTACTGCAGGTTACAAAATTGGAGAAACTTTCATTAAAATATTTCCTTTTTTTTTGTTGGATTATTGTCGAAACTATGAAACAAAGAAGACATTCATAAATAAGCCATCAAGCATATGGTTAAATATGATGACAATGCTCACTTTTCTTTGCATAATTTAATTTTATAAAATAATTTAAGTTTATTAATGCAGTGCATATACAAATATATGCAGAGACGCCGGAAACGGGCATTCTGTGAATGCGGGCGACGCTGTAAGGAAACTTCCAACCCCTTTCAGTTTAGGGGTGCGTAACCTCGCCTATGTTTGTCTTCTTTTTAAGTATGCATAGCAATTTTGGCAAACATCTATTTGTGTTATTTATAGACAATTTTCTTAATTTTTTGTTTTGTATTGACATTAGGTATTGACTTTCTACATAGTTGCATTGTTTATATATTCATAATATATAAACAAATATATATAAATATATATATATATATATATAATATAAACAATGATAGTATAGTAATCGAAATATGGCGTGACTAACGGAAATAAAGATTCATTTATATATGATTTATATATATATTGTATATATCATAGATTTATGCAGAAAATACAAATGCTAGCAAAAAGACATGTATGCAGACACCCAGTATACTACACATGTACTTAATGTCGAAAGATCCGAACGACTGTGGCGCTGATGGCGTAGATGTTGTGATTGCGTCGATTGCATTAGAAAATGGCTGCCGTTTAGTTAATAAAATACTTTTCAGGCCTGATTTTAATGAAAAGATATAGATCCGCCTTCAATACTGACATTATTCCTAGGTACCGATAGGAATTTATCTTCCAAAATGGGTGTTCTATTGCAATGATAACATAATCTCAAG
>JARJDU010039880.1:0-26379 GCA_030264695.1 Lissagria laeviuscula
ACAAATACAACGGTTAAAGCAGTTTGTTCCTTTCGATTGTGTTGACAATAATTAATTTGATGAGCATATATAATAATAAAAGAGTTGATAATAAACATTAAAGCAAACAAATGCTTCGAATCAAGGATGACGATTGACGCAATCAATGTAATGAGCAGAATATAAACAAATAAATCATGCCAGACTTTCAATGTTACATCAAATACATTATTCTTACAACATTGATGCTTTTAAACAAAATAGGAATCATTAAATGATATATAAATTTCAACATATCACAGAAAACATTACAATACTCTCACAAATATAATCACTTTTCAAATGGCTTCAGAGTAGAAATAGTTACAATTCTTTTCAACACTCATAAAAACATCGGGAATTTTCCATGTACACACTTAAAAATTCTATAAATAGCATGCCTTTTCTACGCATAAACAAACTTGAATTTATACAAAGCATGATTACAAAATGTAATAGTAAATGTTGCAAATTGTAGTACTCAACAAATAGCTATTTATTTTAAAGCCAAGGCTCCTGCTATTGCTACTGTTGTTATCTTAGCAAATGCAATTTGTTTCCCTACCACATTACTACATCACTCAGTGATTGCAGTTAACACAATAATGCCGAGAATGAATAAAGTACATTTGACAAACATAAAATTGCACAATAGAAAGCACATTTACAAACTCAACCAATTAATGTGAAGTACCTGAAATATTTTAATATCTTTGCACTGATTTAATGCAACGATAAAAATAAAAACTTTCGTGTAACCACGTATATAGTTGCAAAAATCAATTAACATATTAGCACCTGACAAGACATAACAAATATAAACTTTGCTCAAAATGTAATTTACAGACTTCCCATCTAATTTGCATATGTTAATGTTGTATTCTTTATACATATAATTATGAATATTTGTAATAAATTTGTGAAAAATTCATTGAACTTTCATAGAAGATGAAGTTATTCTCCCAGACTTTGCTTTTAAGCTGAAGCTTTAATTGTTTCGTTCATATGCTTCATAATATACACCAATTATAATTAACGTACTTTTAGCAATATTATAATTACATTTCCGCGTAGCATATATGCTTATATGTATAGTTTGTGTTACCAGTAGGTTGTATAATTATTGTATATATAGTTCATATTTACAGTCCATTAATCCTACATTATCCCTTATCAGTCTTTGGTACACAGTTTGCGTTTGTTACATTTCAAATATAAATATTTTATATGTAGGTAACAGACAACAGACACAAACCGGAATAAAAATATTTTGGGTAAACCTATTACAATGCTGCAAAACACGATCTTAGTTTCACTTTGTAGTAATAAAAAATTTACTTGTCATTTACATATTATTTATATAACAAGAGATAAATTATGAAATTTCAATCCGAATAAATTTCAAATTTACACAATTTCAACAACGAATTTAATTTGGCAAACAAATTCTCAACATGTCCTAATTCCATTAAAAACTATTATTTACAAAAATGATTCGCTTCAATTTTTACTTCTATCTCCTCCTTTGCACAAAATCACAATTTCAACATTTAAACCATAATATACTTCTAACGGCAATTAATTGATTGTTTTAATTACCTGCGCCTCGCCATGTTCGGCTCGAGGTATGATTGGAATGCCCCCAATGAGCATACATAACAGCACGCAAATATGGCAAAATCATAAACAACATAATAGCCGGTATGTGCTAATTTCACTTTAGCACGATGTATATATAAAATAATATGTTGTGCGTTCGGCACTCTTGAGTTTTGTTAATATAACAAAATCATACAAAAACATAATAAATAAATAATTTACCCTAGTTTACCCAATTTAGTTATTATTAGGCGACTGACACAGAGATTGCAGAACATCTTCGTATCTCCGCATGTCGGATTCATAATTCTCGAGCTGTTTCGTCAGATCTGGCACCTGATCAGCCAACGGTGGCATTTCGCTGAACGTCTTGAGTGGCGGTGCGGTTTGCCATTCGCGTAGAATTTCACCCAACTCTGTATTTGCATTCGTACTGGCGAATGGAGTCTTCTGTAAAGAACAATAATAATTGCTTAATATAATAAATAACTAATATTATATCGATACATGCAAAGCTGAAGCTCAATTAATAATGAAACATGGATTACCGATGAATAAAAAGTTAAATTGTTGTTGTTATTCATTGTGAGATAATATATGTTGCTTGAATAACTGGCGCCGGGTATAATTATTAAACAACACGTAATGATGCAGGTTTAAGGCACGTGACGCAAACCGCGGATTGTGGAATTAAAATGAACTGTCCTACCGCTACTACTCAAGCATTTATTTGCAAAAGGTGATCCTTGCCTCATCGCGCTTGGTAATAGCAAAACGTATGTGCAAACAACACATAAATATCTAATAATAACCTTCCATAATAACCACGGTGTGACCTTGTTCAGGGTTATAAGTCAGGTTTTATTTTGAATTATCACTTGTTGAATTAGGTTGTTTTGGTAAACATGTTTAGTATCACATGATATTCCAAAAAAGTATAGATAATGCGATAATGATGATATGAGTTATTTGAATCAATTATATCTAATTTCGGTAGCTACTTATGTCACCATGTTTAAATAGATAATAATTGCATGTATGACATTATCACGATCTCCTTTTCAATTGATAACCTTTCAAAATATCATATGTAATTAATATTAAGTACTATAAATGTATTAAAATTATAATAAATTTGCATAATGCAGTTTCAAGTGGAAATTTTAAATCGAAAACAATATCTACAAGCCTTTTGACTTAATTATCAAGTCAAAATCAATAATAAATGTAATGGGCATTGATTCGATTACATTAAACGCCATCACAGTATGAAAATTCAATTATTTGAATAACGCACGAACATGACTTGAATATTTTACACGGTATTGTTTGCCAATGCGTTTCGGTTCTATAATGAAGCCACGAATGATATAGCACAATTCTGTTATAATTACCATCATGCTAATGTGCTAATGAAGCTTAATGTCTACAGGATTGCTTCCATCATCCAAAAATAATAATCCTACTCCTAAATTATTAAAACCGCTAAAGCTGCATACAATAAACATCATTTAAATAGAACCAATAGTTCTAGGATGATTTTCAGGATAATTTGTTATCCGCATAAGCACTCGCAATGAATTTCTATTGTCATTCGTTCTAAATCATATTTACTGTTGCTGTTCAAACACAAAATAAGTGCATGATGTGAGATTAGTTAGTAACACATGCAGCATTCGGCAAGTATAATTTACCAATTCTACCATAATGAAATCGTCTTTCAGCGTCGACATCATCGTGAAACGGTTCCTCGTTTGGTTAGGCGGCGATGTACTCAAAGATCCATCGGTAGAGTTACCATTTTTATCTTCTTCCGGCTTGATGGTTGTCGTCGAATCGTTGACGTCCGATAGTTGTTCGTCTCCCTTGTTATTCATCATCTCTTGTTCGTTTTCATCAACTTTGATTTTCAATCTATCATCGAAAAGCTTTGTGTATGGAATTTCAGGAATGATGAAGTCGGGCATTGGATATTGTTTCGTGTTTTGTTTGTTTGTGTTGACTGCGAATGCGCCAATTTTCATGGGATTGCCCAGCGATGCTATATTTTCTTCACTGAAACAAAGATCATCGTATTGTAATATACAGTTAAGAAGAAGAATTATAGAAGAAAATTAAAACAATATTTCAATCTAGATTAATAAAACATTGAAACAGCTGCTTCATTAGTCATATTTGAAATGATAATCAGTTTTATTGAATTCATAAGAATATATATTATGCTTTGAATCATAAAAAACATGTGTACAAAGTTAACTGCGATGTCACAATAAGTTTAAATAGTTAGAACTTGTTAGAAGTTTTATCAAATTGTTCTAATTATGAATAGTATATGCTATATAGTATATGAATCATCATAAAGTTATGCAATTGAATACTGCCAGCATTATGTACCATAAAGTATGCTATAAATAGACAAATGCACTAAAACTAAGAATTCATTAAATGTACGCCAATTAGAAAGTTGAGCGGTGGCCATTGCTCAAGGTCTTACACATGTCCGAAATCAATTTATAGGTAAAAAAAACAACCGACGGCCGGCTTTATGAGACAGAAAGAAAGTCCAGCAAATTGCTAGAAGCTTACAAATTTATTTACGATACCATAGTTAGTTACCCAATCCATATATAGTACGCCGTTATAAAACATCGTGGGGGCAACGCGATCATTTTTATTATGAATCAAATAGTTCAATGTCTAAAGATTTATAAAAACTAATTCAATTTCAATCTTTAACGGAATGAGAGTTTCAATGCTTTTCTATTTACTTCGCTTATCATAAATTGTACAATATGTTAGCAACAATAGTAAGGCGTTGAGTTCTACTTGCTCTAGTCATGTGGGTTGTATGTAAATTTAGTAAAAACCCAACGTGTGGTTTTATGCGAAATGGCTCCTAATAATAGATTTGAAAGCAGTACCCTGACGCCAACATTACAATATCAGCATAGTCTGCACGTATATAGAGTTTCGATTTCCCAGAGGACTTTTCGCGCCGTCTAGCTAGTTGGATTCAGTTCAAATTGATAAAAATAACGAGATATATTTGTAATAACAAAGATATAGATACATTATATGTGTATAATATACTATCAGTATAAATTGAAGAATACAACGGCTAAACTGGCAAAAAGCCTAACGTCACCTAACGAATTCAAATAACTTGTTGAGGCGCCTGACAAAAATTATTTCTTGGTATGGGATGCCATCAAGGTGGACGTGTTTTGAAGTTGCAAGATATGTACATATACATATATACTTTGCGACGGTAAGACAACGTTCATCCGCGCATCGAACTTAATGGCTGCTGCTGTTGGTGGTAAGGTAATGTGCAGTCTGCATGCACATTAGAAACAAGATTTTACATTCTGAGTTGGTAGACTTCGTTACTTTCCCTAGCCAAGAAAATATAATAAAAAAGTGTAAAGCAAACAGGTACCACGTCCATGTGCATATGCATATATGCACTGAGTTAATATTAATAATTTTGAGGCATAATCATATGTGTTTTATTAAATCTCTACCTGAATGTATTTGACAACTCTCCATTTTGCTTTTACCTTTTACTAATCATCAAAATTGAATTTTAAATTAAATCGTCAAAAGCATAATAAGTATGAAGCATGCAGGTTCAATGAATTTCATAAATTTGAAGTTATGAAAGTCCTGTTGATGAAGAAATAGCAAAACAAACAGTGTTTTGAAATCATAAAATTGTTTGGTTTCGGTAGTTCCTACTATTCAACCAATTTCCTGTTGTTTTGTAATTGTTATAATGGATTGTATAAGATGACTAAAACATGTACATCTAAAGTTTTGCAATTTACTTTGTTTACAAATTTATATTAGTTTTCTTTTCCTGCGAGGGATTTTAATTGAAAATATTCTCACATATCTTGTAGGTCTTGTGTAGACAATTAATAAATAGATTCTCATGATTTGAATTATAAAAAAATGGAATTTGGACTGATAAATAGTTTCAAAGCATTTCAAAGTATGCTAAGAGTAATGGCACTATTGAAACTGATGCATATGAACCTCACAAAAACTAGAGTCATGGTATTTACGAAGATCCCTACAAACGTCACCATCAACAGAGTTGTAAATTTTAAATATCTCGTTGCCATCATGACCAAAAACTGCGACATGACAAAAGAAATAAAGACCAGAATCGAAATGATCAAGCAGACGTTTATCAATATGCACGGATTTTTCATTGGATTAGCGGCTGCGCATGTTATGATGCTACGACTTTTCGGTCCCCCTAACGGCTGCAAAAACTGGACCCTAAATACCAACTTGGAAAAGAAATTTGATGCTTTCGAAATGTACCTCAACAAGCGTATACTTAAATTATCATGGATCGATAAAGTAACTAACATCACAGCACTAAGCAGAACGAACACACAGAAAGAGGTACTACTATCATTAGGGACACATAATGAGAGGCAAGAGATATGATGTGCTGCAACTCATTATTGAGTGAAAAGATCAGTCGGGCGGCGTTTAAATTCGTAGCTCAACGATCTACGGCGGCTAAGAGGGCGTGAAGAAGAAGAAATTGATGAATTCTACTAAATTCTTAAACTCAGTAGCTTTTGTTTCAAAGCGCAGTACTTTAAATTACCTTTCTAATTGACAAAAATTAAAAGTAATTCCCCTACACCATATTACAATACTTACTTTTGTTTATATCTCATATTGCCAGGACTAAGCCCAGTATTAAAATGATCACTTTTCAGCATAATCGAATCCTCTCGTCCAGTCTGTGTAGGCGATATTGTCATCTTCGTCCGATATGATACAGTTAATTGGATCGTGCCAATGGGTGTGCAAATCTGGCCCACTCGCACTTGTTTATACCCATCGCCTAAATTGTGCATCTGCGGTTCATCCATGTAAATACGATAACAGATTACGTAGGAGTCAGGACCCTGTAGTCGAGATAATTTGTACGCAGGTGTGACTCTCGTAACGGATACTAATGATTTGAGCAATATGCCCATACGATTGTACACAGTGTGCGTCACTCGAACAGTTGGATCGCATTGTTCCGGCAGGATATCAAGGCACCAAGATTCCAGAACCATTTGATCACCTTCTACAGTCTTAAGGGAGATTTCCACGCATAGTGGCAGACAATTCGTAACAACTTCGCCGTTTAAGGCTTTCTTCGTTTCGGCGAGTACTTCAGGAAGGTCTTCGATGGCCAAATTAAACTGAAAATTAAAAGAAATTGTTAGTTGATTTGAAATTCAAAAGAACCGGCATGGGGGAGCATGCCGCGCATGAGGGTGGGTACATCTGCAATGTAGACTTAAGCATTTAAGTGTAAAACATAAAATTGAATGTTTAGTATGAATATATGCATGGAGTCTCCCAAAGCATTTAAAAACATTGATTTGGTAGTTGATAACAGGGCAGCAGTACTCACCCAATCAGCACCAGATGGACGAGCATTACACTTCGTCGATTTTTTCTCTCCCAATCTAGACTGCACAATCACTTGGGCGGCTTTAAATGCCAAAAACTTGGTAAATTTGTCCAAGTCCTTCCTATCTTGCGAGCTCAGCTTCATTTCCATTAGTTGCATAGAGACGTTGGCTTGATAAACTTCTCACTTAATACACCACAAATGATTTTATTAAACAATAATGAAACACCGATGGTATGGAGGAAAGCATGAGAAAACACGTGAATGCTCAATCCAACTAACACTATTGATTTTCGTGACAATCTTCTAACTTTATCCTCTTGAATCCTACTGATTTTGATCCCACAGGCGCTTGCTGTTAGTATGTTATGCCGACGCACACGCACTTCCCATCCAAACACGACCAACTAAATTCCTGACACACAGCACGTACGCAGAAAGGCATGCCTGCAACCTTCACCGAACGAACCAACTCGACTAGTGCAAATGGAATACGTTAATTCTACATACATCCAAATTGTTACACAAAACTGTTGGAGCGGGCAACGGCGTTTACACTGCACAAGGAATGCGAGAAATGTGTTACGTCACGATATGCAATATGTGCCAACAGCGGTCTCATTCATATCCCTACCCTGATAGTTGGTGTATTTGAATATAATTTAGAAAATATTGTCGGAAAGATAATTAAAAGGAATGCATGCATTAGGACATCTTAAGTCATTTTGTCACACGTTTTGTAAATTTTATAGACAATCATTGTTGATTTAGTGCTTGTTTTATAAATAGAAAAATGGCGGGCTTTATTTCGAGTGCTAACTTAACGTTAGCCTCAGTCAATTGTAAACAAACACGTATGCCAACGAGGCGTGGTTACGCCTAGATTTCAATGCTGCGCAGAGTGAAAGGCGTTTACAGATTGAGGCATCATATACATTTCTCTATATGTTTTTTTTATTTAATTATTAGTTTATGCTTTAATTGTTACAAGGATTATTATAATATTGAAGTGATTGAATGAAATTCATTTGCGTTTATTGTAATTGTTGATAAATATATCTGAACTTGGCAACGTTACAATTTCATTTCATAGTCAAAAATTAGACATTTTCTTGTTATTTTAAATAAATTTAAAATAATATTAACTATACAATTGAAAACATTTGTAGTTGTCGCAAAACAAAAATAATTTATATGATAAGAATGCAGTTACTTGCAAAAATTGACTTTTTTTATTACGTATTAATATAAAAATAATTACAATTTTAATAAAATATATTTTAATATTTAATGTTTTTTTATAAATTGTATTTGTATTATTTTATTATATTTTTCACATTTCAATAAATATATTAACAAGCAAATAGTTTTATATGATCCTATAAAACAACTTGGCAACACAGCGAATGCTCCTACATTAATCAGGTTACACCATTTTGTGAAAACGTATTGTCAGCAGATTTTAGAGATCCCATCTCAACATATTTGTTCCAATCTTTACTCAAGATTAATATATCCTATTTCTTGTTTGGAAGCTTAATGTTAGAATTAGTAAGGTAAGTTAGTGAAAACGAACAGTTGAATTATAATGTGCACAAATGCTACAAGAGTCGCCGTTACGGACTTCCTATCCGTTCGTCCATAAGAACCCATGATGACCTATTTTGGAAATGGACTTGTTATTAGTCATTTTCGTATTATTGTTGAATATAAATATTCGACATTAGTAGAAATTTTGGCAATGGTAATGTATGTAGGCTCTTTTGAAAAAACATGTGAGATTTAGTTTACATAGGAAAAATGTGACTATGGTTGCAATAGTCACAATGGCAGGGTTTAAAGTTAGCATCAATTTTGTTTCTACATCTTGAAACAAACAAATGTTGAATATGTTAGTCAGTATGACTAAATAAAATGCATATTTAAATGTGATCACACTGAATTGGATGAATGCTTGCAGCTATGGATATAAATGGAAATTGACTATGTCGAACACTGTGGATTATTTAAACATAAGATGATTTGAATTTAGGTTACAAAGGAAGATATTCTCATATAGCTTTATATTTAGTGCATTGCATTTCTACTTGATCACATATTTCATTCTGTTTTCACAATCGAAGAAAATAATCATACATTTAGCAGTTTGAAATACTATTTTCTATCGAAGGTTCTCATATTTATATTAACTATATTTTTAATTTGAATAACATATTACTGATTGGTATTTCTTTCTAATATATGTATAAGGACCAATTATATCTTCAAATTAAAACAGAAAGTTGGAAAAAATAATTTGAATATGGAAGCAAATGATAAAAAACTTGAATTGAATATTATTGTCATGATTTGTTGACTTATATCAATATTATGCAAATGCTTCAATTCTAATATTTTGGTACACATTATTGCAATGTCTGTAATAACTGTGTTGATTAAAAGTGCAGTTAAATTCTCACAAATGTATTTTATGAAACATGCGTAGAAGTAGGAGTTGATAGTTGGTTTAAAATTCAATAATAATAAAACTCCTTTTAGCATAAGTATTTTATATGAAGATGCACTTTCAGGAGAGTGTCTCCAACAACTTGAGATACACAGTTCCTCCATTAAAGTGAGATATAGTAAAAGAAAACTTAGTGTCTTGAACTATATCTTATAAAATTTACTATATATTATCAACTTTGAATAATAACAAGATAAAAGAAAATATATATTGACTTATGGCTTCTGTTGAAGGCTTTCAAACTGATTGTTCAATTTTATATAATTCTTTAACGTCTAAATTCCATTCAGTGTATTCACATTGTTTATGCTATTCAAAACTGACAGTTTGTAGTCGTGGCACATATTGTATGTGATTAACATGCGAAGAAACATTTCAATTTCATTCAGTGAAATACATGTTAATGCTATCAAAGCCTTCAATCCACAATATTATCAGTGTTGTGCAAATATATGATAGCTATTCAGATTGCCAATGTAAAGTTTCTATTTACATTAGGAAATTGCAGTTTCTTATGGACATATTATCTATTAGATAATTTGATTTCCAATAAAACACAGTACCAATTTTGGTTCTAGATTAAAATGACTCATTAATCAAAGCTGAAATTTAAAGAAAATCTTGACTGTAGTGTGCGGGTCGCAATAATAGGATAGCAAAAATAAGGGGTAACGAATTGAAATAGTTTGCGCACCCTTGTCCTAGATAATGTCTCCATGAGAAACTTAAATATTAAGGCAATTACAATTTTCTAATGTAAACAGAAACTTGGTACTGCAACTATTCAGCTCAAGACAAAATAGACCCGATTATTCGGTCCAGTACCAAAATAACCCCGCGTTAAAAAAAAGTCCGAGAATAACCAAAATACTTAAGTGCCATAATGACAGGTCACCCTAATAAATATAAGAGAAAAAAATATCTCGGCAGTTATTAATTTGTGTAGCTTGACGTTTATATTTATTAGACGGCTTAAACTGATTAAAAAAAAAAAGAGTTAAAAAACCAATTTTTATTATGCCGACCCTCAAACATTTTCGGGCGGCCCAGGATTTGCAAACCGCTGATCTAGGATACCAATGACCTTATTATCTATATATGTACCTAACTTTATTATATTTAATTAGATAATTTTGGTTTTAATTTGAGTAAATTTGAAATATGATAATGCTTTTTAGAGTGTTGTGGACATTATATAACTAATGCTAAACACTTTATATCAGTATATTGATTAAAAATGCATTGACAAGAGAACAATATTTCACTGTTACTATGAATATTATATCAGAGTTGCAAAGAACTTTTAAATTAAACTTACATTGTTATATTATTGTAGGTTCTACATAATGACTTATATAAAGCGTGGTCAAAGTTGAAATACATTTTTGTCATTTGTTTTAAGAGACAATTAAAACTAGATATGTGCAAAACACACTCAGCTTTCTCTCCATAGATAAACATTTCAATACATCTAAGTAATATTGGTAATAATTCTAAAAATGTTTAATGAATAATTTAGGAAGCATTTACCATTGCCAAAATTCTATATTTCTTGTAGTAGTGAATAATTCTTTTTTATGTTTTACAAGCAACTATTGATTAGTTGTAATTGTAATGCTTTACAGAAAACATGAAATCAGTTTTAATTGTAGGTGAAACAATGAGCGTCATAATACGGCTTCAAAATTTACCTTTATCGGCTAAGGCCCAGGACATTCGTCAATATTTTAATGGACTCAATATTCCTGAGGGTGGGGTACGAATCGTGGGTGGCAAGAAGGGAGACGCGTTCATTACCTTCAGGTATTGCAAAATACAACTATGTCTATATGTTCACAATTTGTGTGCAATATTGCGTACTAATGCATACACTTTTTAAATCTTCCATTCATGTAGTACCGAAGAGGATGCGACACAGGCTTTTAATCTCAACTACGGAAAAATTAAAGACGTCCAAATTACTCTCATGCACAGCTCACATGCGGAGATGCTGAAGGTCATTGAGAAAGTCCGCATTCAATCAGTCAAGCCCGTTGGCGTTCAACTACCTTCCGTTGTTCCGATGATTCCAGCTCCAGTTCCTTCCACCACAAGCACCATAGCTAATATATTTAAGAAGGAAGATCATGTTATTTCAAAGGTTTCATCATTGAGCTCTATGTCGCGGTCCTCATCGCGCTCGACATCGCGAGAACGTCGCGATCGAAAGGACCGCAGGCGGCGTCGGCATGATCGCAGTCGGTCGCCCAGCAGAGACCGTTCTAAAATACGACGAAGGCGGAGTAGGAGTCGAAGTCGGGAACATAGGCGTAGACGTTCCAGATCGAAGGAGCGCAGGAATACGAAATCAAGAAGTAGGGAATCTTCAAGTAAAACTGAAACTAGTAAAACACATCAAGACGAAATATGCATACCTCCAGATACAGCTTTACCTGCAGAGTCGCTTAAACTGTTGAATCTTGTCCTGCCAAATATAATTTTTGAAAATAGCCAATTAAGTCAACTTTTAACGGTTGCTAATTTAACACAGCAATTGCAGTTGAAAACAAAAAATTCTTCGCCTAAAACTTCCAATAAATCAGTCTCCAAATCGACTGATGTTAAATCTGGTCACATTAATTCACTAGATGTAGATCAGGACAGTGATGGGCATAATGATCCAGCTTGCGAGGAAATCGTAAACGAAAGTCCCCGTAACCTGTGTGTTAAAATAGAACCGTTTTACGGCAATATTAAAGATATTTTGAATTTTTTTTCTGGTTTTGGCCTTAAGGCGACTGATATTTATATCCCTAAGAACAAATCTGGAGGAGCAATTGGTATAGCCTATGCAAATTTTAGAAGCCGAAGATGCAGGGACAAAGCAGTAGTTATGAGCCGAAGCCTTATTCATAATATTGAAGTTAAAATAAGCCCCATTGACTTTGAAACATTCATACGAGAAGTTGTACCTCATACGACAGATTCTAATGCGTTGTATCTGAAAATAGATGGACTTCCTGATTTTGTTAACGGGGATATTGTTCGTGAAATATTTCGTAAATACTGTATAAATACCATAGCAATTGAACCTAAGGGTAGACTGAAAAGTGCTTATATTAAATTTAACCGCCTAAGTGACACAACTAATGCGTTGAATGAGTCACATTTTCATATTTATGAAGGCATTTTGCTTGATATTGAAAAATGCTCTGAAAAAGATTTTAATAACATTGCATCTTTATATGGAACAGACCCGGTTCAATTACCGGGAACAACAATATCAATAATGCATTTACCATTGGCAACTAGCGTCAGAGATATTATGGATTTCTTTTCGGATCTTGGAATTATACCATCCAAAATTAATTTGAAAGCGAGTGGTATCTCATTGCACAATGGAGCTATATGCGAATTTGATTCCATTTCAGATGCCAATTTTGCTATGCAGAAGAACTACACGTTGTTTGGAAAGAACAAAGTGATTATGAAATACGTGTCAAATAATCAAAATGCAACTATGAAAACCGAGGGAAGAATCACGCAGACATGTTCACCGGCGAATCCGGTAATGATGCAAATGCCTTTGATACCAAAGCCTAGCAACAATGCTCCGCCATTCATCCAGGGTTCTAATCAATTTAATTTCCCACCTCAAAGGATACCAATGCCAATGATTAATAATCAAATGTGTCATGGCATGGCACCTAACTTAAGAATGTCTCTTCCACGTTTACCCCCCCAAATTCTAAAACATAAGCTTATGAGTGATGAAGATACACAAGCGCCACCAGGTTGTACCCTTTTACTGACAAATCTCCCATATAATGCTGCAATAAATGATATTCTTAATTTCCTAGGTAATGATATCCCAGTTGAAAATTTATTAAGAAAATTTAATGATGATGGTCAACCTACAGGGGAAGCTAAGGTTATATTTAATAGTCCGCAGGCAGTTTATCATAGATTGCGACAATGTGTGGGTAGACGAATGCGAGAGAGATATGTTACTATGGCGCAAATCTAAATTAATTTTGAGAATGTGACTATAAAATTGTATTAGGTTGGCCAAAAACTATTCTTGTTTGTAATTAATCTCTGAGTATATTTTTGTATATTATCAAAAGGGGATATTTTATCTTCAAATTGTAACCACGAGGAATTTTTTATTCCATACTTTGTAATAAGACTCATTTTAATAAGATAGTATACTCTTCTTAATTATTATTTATTGGGATATATTTTTCATTTTCACCATTGCAATTGCATCATATAGCTATTTTAGTTTATTTAAGTTAACAGTAAATTATAATTTTTTTTTTTTCAGTAGTATATAATAATAAATAGTTTTGATTTTTTTTTATATTGTTATAAACGAAATAAAGTGTTAATTCATTTTGAAAAAAACTTATAATTTAAATAAAGTGTTCAGAATGCTGTCTATGACTGTGTGTCCTTCAGCCGCTATTTTTCTGGCTGTTGTCTAGGACATGGACAGTGGAAAAAGAAAAACAACAAAAGGGCATTCTTGCTCAATGCCAAAAAATCCCCTTTTGTTGTTTCTTCAACAACAAAAAATCGACTGAAGGAGCAAATTGGTCTTGACAGTGTTCTGGACATGCCAATTGTATGATCTGATAAAGAATAATAAAAATATAGTCAATTGGTGTAATTTAATTTTTTTTGATGATTGGAAGAATTTAATATTAATTATTGAATAAAAAAATATTGAATATCTTAATCAAACGTCATATCCTGATGTTTCTTCTAGTTTTGGTTGGCTAGTAATGACACAGCGTTGCTGAACCGCCAATAACTGCACAGAAAACAAGAAAACTGCTGCTTCTTGCCAATGATAATTCGATATCAAGTTTCGCACTAGTTACCCTTAAATTTAAAAGTTAATAGTCAAAACGAAAATAAAAAAATACTGGTATGATAAATTTTTATTCTGTATCAAGCTGTATCCAGCAATAAAAGAATGGGCTCTTATCAATTTATTTAATTAAATGGTTAAAAATTGTCAGATGTCATTTTCTAAATTAGATGCGTTTTTGTGAACTAACAAAGCTGCATCTTTGTTGCTGTATGCCAATTGCTATTAATTTACGTTCGAGGGACGTCAGAAAGACGCCCTGATACAAATTTGGCATTCTGAGAGATGTCCATATCTCGCAAATTTAATGTGAGGGAAAATACCAAACAGAAATTCTAATTTTTGAGCAAAATTATTGAATAATTTATTGAATGTATATTTTTTGATAGAATGCTTTCATAATTTAAATATATGAGCCGATTTAATGGTTTATAAAAATATTCATTTTTAATTTATCTACATACCTGTCCATACTTTCAAACAGAGGCGCGTTTGGCCAAATCGGGTCCCAGGGGTGATAGGTCGGGGCAGAGCCCTTCCAATCTTGGAGCTGTAAGCGTGCCTCATAGAAAAAATACCTCTAAAATTGTACAAATTTCTTCTTTTTCCGCTTTTTTGGTTTTTTGACAATAACTCTAAACATCTTTGACTAAAGTACCAAGTGGTATATATCAAAAGCATTTTTTTTTAAAGCTCTATCTAAATATATATAACTCTTCCTGCTTAGGGGGAGGCATTTTTCGAAAATTTGAGCTAAATTCTAACTTCGAATATAACACTGGCAAAGAAACGGTTTACATACTAAAACGTGTGTTTTGAGGTGCTTTTTACAACAACATTTGAATCATTTTCCTATTTTTGACGTTTTACTTCCAAAAATCGTAAAAATATCTTATTTTTGCAGGAATTTTGTTTTTTTGCTAATAACTAAACATCCTTGACCAAAGTGCAAAGTGGTATATACCACAAGAATTGTTTTTTGATGCTCTATATATAAATCTATGACTATTTTCTTTTCATCACGATTTAACAAAAAAATTGGGGTTTTAGGCTTGGGTTTAGGCCTAAAATCGCCTCTACTTCCAAATACTTTTTTATGTCTACCATATTTTTAACAAATAAATCAATATATAAACTCAAGTCCAACATAATAAATACATTTTGCGTATGACGTATTGTTACATTTCATGCTTCAATATGATTGATTGGTAATAAAGTGGCAATAAATTTCCATCTTCATGAACATGTACATAGAATTCCTACTACAAATGAATAATTAATCTCACTATCTTGCGTGAAATGTTCAACTGAGATAGCTTAATTTTCCCACGACATTGGAAATCTCTTAAGCACTTTATTGACATTACCAAACATTATATTACACTTTAGATAAGTAGCAGAGCATCGGCCACAAGCAGATGTACACCATCACCAGACAAGGAATGAAGTATCTTCCTTATTTTACGAAATAAAATAAATCAAGCATCAAGCGTTTCCTATTTGGTTAATTTTAACGAGCATAAAACAAGCGCAAAACATATTTGCACTGACCTGGAAAATTCGGGAAATGTCAGCCGCGGCGCTCGTAAATCCGCAACAAGCAGACAAATAATCCTAGGGATAGGCAAATGGGCAAATGTTAAGAGTCTGGCGTCGTGGTGCATGCGTTGATTTTTCCAAATGTCACGTTCACTTCTTAAAATAACCCCCAACGACACATTAGCTATGAGAGTTTACTGTCGTTAAGCAAACACGTCGGCACAAAGTAAATTTGGAAAATTAATCTACGCCGGAACGAATTTTTCGACGAGGAAAACTAAATAAAAACAGCATCTTGCATGAACTATTCAAAGGTAAAACCGAACGGTGGCTGTTCGGCTGTGTAATGACTACCCACTTTGTTTCTTTAAAAATGCGTATACACCTTTGCACATTGTATCTTCGTGCAACAAGATGATGCTAACGACTACCTATTATGTTTACCCATATCTCAGACGTGTTTGTTTTTGTTATTCCTGCTGCTGTGCTGCTGTTTCTTGGACAAACTGCATGCGGCAAACGTAGGAAAAAAAAGGAGAATTCTTGCAGCAGAAGAAACGAAGCGATATGAGGTTGCAGAACGAGCGCTGGCATATGTTTTGCTAGCTTCAACAGCAGGCCAGCAGGAACACGGCGCGATCAGGCGGATTCGGATATGCTTCAGTCTCTGCGGGGACGACGGGCTTGCAGCATCGTTGGAGATAGTGCGTGTGAAAAACGCGCGAGCGCGTTCAGCGTGTTGCGAATAAATTAATTCTATCTCAACGTTATTAATTTCATATAAACTGTAACAACATACTAAACAATAACAATATGCAGCTGTAATTATATGCTGCTATTTCTTCATTTCTTCAATCGTAATACATTGTCGAAATGCATTTGCAATTGTTCTTGGCAATAGTGATCTTCGCGATCTTTGCTGGATTTACCGATGGACAAAAGCGGAATTATTCAAGTTTGCCATGTCCTGATCAATGCGTTTGTTTCCGCCGGACGATTAGATGTATGCAATTGAATTTGGAGGATGTACCAAAAGTTTCTTCGCAAACTACTTTATTGTAAGTAAAAAATTATATTATTGTTATTATATTTGAGGTTACTGTATGTTGTTTTCATTATAAATACAAATGTTTTTTTCTTCTAAATAATGTATTTACAATTAAATACAGTTGGGATTAAACTAAGACTTTTTTTGATACTGGAAATATGCTGAATATTATAATTATTTCACATAACTACAAATTGTTGAAGTTTCTCGTTATTTAACTTTTTATATAACTGGAGCATAATCTTATTTAATTCTTCAACTTCGGATTCTATAAAGTGTGTCATATGCAAATGACAGGAGCAACAAATAGAAGTCTTAGAAAATTAATTATCAACTATTGCAATAACTAAATTATTTAATATTATTGTTAGTAGGAGATTTTAAGATCAAATTTATTGTCATGAATTATATGGATATGATCTAGGAAACGATCTAAATATTATTTTGTTCAATATATTGGCCAAAACTACCACACTTTGATTATATTATGGACTAAATTTGAAGATATTGAAAAATTGGTGATAATACTGTCGAAGATATTGAAAAATCGGTGATAATACTGTTGAAAAAAGTAATACACTTTCAACAACTGACCTAGCAGAGTTTTATCTGTATTTAAAGACGAATTTAAGAAAAATTAAGTATGATTTAATATGAATATAAAAGTACGTGGAAAATCGATACTACAAAGATTTTGTCAATTTACAATTAAAATTGTGTGTTAGCCCTAGCAACATTTAATTAATATGCATTTGCACATAACAAATACTTCATGGAAATTTAGTAAGATTTCGATTATTAATTGACGAAATAAATTGCCCCATTGAAGTAGTCCTTCATGACAGATTTTATCATTTTTATTTTATTGAATTCTTTTTCAAATGATGGTTTTAATGCATTTTAACATGACCTTCAAAATTTCAATTGGAGATGCTCATAATTAAATTAAATATGTCTTTTTGAACCTTGTATTTAAAAGTTTCAATTTTATTAGTGAAGTCGATTACGTATCTGAAAAGCACTGAAGTGACAAATTCATTGAATTGCACAAGTAAAAACTATTAGCTAATTTTTCTTTTGTGAAAATTTAAATCGATTTGCCGTATAATGCAAGGTTTCGAATTTTCAAGCAAGGCTGTATAATCTAGATTTCAAAGTTCCAAATTTTAGGGGATATTTTTGTTTTTAATTTTGCAATTTATTCGGAATTTTCTTTGTTTCTTTGTAAAAGTTCTTTAAAGTGTGGATCTATATTATTTTCAGTAGCGTAATTAGGGTAAGCGCAACCATGCAAGGTTTCTCGTTTTCTTCAATTTCTAGTAATTCTCTCAATACCCCCCGAAACCAGATTTTTTTCAATCTTTACTTTATTCATTAATGTGAATTAAATATACTAAAAAGAATTAAGGGAGTGGGGGCCTTAGCATTTTTTTGCGGGGGAGGGGGCAAATTTCTAGTTACGTTTCTTTTTCCTTTCTTTGCATGTCAAACAATTTTTTTTCGTTTCTGATATACTTGAATATAATATTTAAGAAAAAAGTTTAATGTTTCGCGCGCTCATAACAAGATCTAAAAGGCACTAAATCACACTTCTTCATACAATATCATACTTCTAAATTACCTAAAATAATTAAATTTGCCTTTTAAATATATAAGCAAATTGATGCAATTTGAACCAAGCTAGAACAATAATTTGTTTAAAATATGAGACTACGGATTCGATTTTCAAATGAAATGGCCTATCCGACACCATTAAATTTAAATATTCATGAGATGTTCATTTAATAATTTTGCATAATTTATTTATTTATATAAAAAATCATAGATTTCAGCAAATTATTTTCCGATTTGTAATACATCTATTAATACAAACTGAAAATAGCTCTACTTAGTTTGGCAATAACAAAGGGATTGATGTAAATTATTTCCATGTGAAAGAAAGTAGGTTTATATTATATAACAACTAATTGTGCAGTTAAAGTGATGGACATTTAGGATGGGAACGGATGGTTTCATGTAACATGTAAATATATTATGTATATGTACATGTATATTCTAGACGCATGCATTTAGGAAAATATGTACATCAGCCAGATGTTTAATATCTCATTTAATTTGGTTTTCCTATTTCAATAATGTGTCGGCACATGCCAAAATATATGAAGGCACATTATTGATATAGATTGAAATGACCGACGGACATTATTAATATTATTGTTTTTATTGGCAAAAAGTTTATTCCTGTTATTTAAGTATTGGATTTCATAGTTGGCAATGTTTAACTATAATATTTACTTTTATTTTGATTAAGAAATAACTTATGTTGAAAATGTATTTCATTTTTGTTTCAATTTATTATTACGTATTTTTTGAAGAACAGGTTATTAAGCTGACTAGTGAAAGTTTGGGTTTAATGATGAGCCAAATTAGAATTTAAAGCACTGTTATTAAAATGTGGATACATTTTACTCTCAAACCACATCTTTTAATTTTTGAAAAAATATATGTAATAAGGAAAACATCCAAGTGGATTAATTTTTACATTTTTACGATCAGTAATTTCGGTAAAATAACACTTTCAAATATTCGCAAACACATGCAACTGCAATTTTAATGCAAAATTATTTACATTTGCAACGCTTTAACCAACCCTACATTTATAAGTGCAGCAGGAAAATTCAAATAAAAAAATGCTAATGAATTAGTGGGCACTTGGCAGGAGAAGTAAATTAATAATTAAGAGAGGTGAGAGGTTTTACTGCTCAGTGATGCGAAGGTAATGCTACTAATGCATCGCGTTGGGAAGTACAAAACGGTATGGTTAATGAGCACAACGTGCCTGATTGACAATTCATCGATGGCGGTGCTAATTTATATTCATTAAAACTAGCCATCAGACGCACCAGATTTTTCCATCGGCCTGAAAGGTGCAGGCCTGCCAACTCTCGAAACGAAATTACTGACATTATGCGCGTGTACTAATCTTTTGTAGGTAATTGACGACACGACGCGCGGGAACGAAAGTGTGAATAATTTACTGATTAAATTAATGTAATTGATGGCGTGGATATAATCTTAGTTGGATTATGTTAATGCTTTATAAGGATGTGGTATTAATAAGTCTCGAGTATCTTGTTTTAAGTGTCTGCGGATAATTAATTTTATTACATGCGTGTTTATGCATATTTCATATTTTCAAGAACTTAATAAACATACTTTGCACATAAATGTTTATATTTCGCATATTTCGTATATTTCAACTGACTTTTCATTCATAATTCACATGCAGGTGATAACTGTTTAATAATATTTGCGATGGGATTTATTTATCACTCAAAATCTAGTTAAAATTTTGCAGATGGTAACTCATAACAGCGATTGATTGATCGATGCTCAGAGAAACGGCTCAAGTGGGGTAGAGCTCGTAGCGATTGGCTGAGTGATGCCCAGAGGATAATCCAGCCACACGCTTGATTATTAAATTTGCTATAAAAGTTTACACTTATTACGTGTTGTCATAAGCCCACGTGGTGTTTTTTTATTTCTCAGATTTGAAAAATATCAACATTTTTAAAATTTATAACCAATTCATGCAATAAAACTTGAATATACTGTTTACATTAAGCCTAAATACGTTCCTGCATATAAATTTCATGCTATATAATTTACAAATTACACATTCATTAATACCACAACGTTTAACATGCAGGAAATCAAGCTTGAAATTTAATTTCCTAAAAAATAATATTCTAACAACTAGCAGTAAAGTATGTTATTTATAGTATATATACTTAAGTACGTCTGTCAGTTATACTCGCATAAAATATTCTAATAAATGCCTTCAGTCTCAATTATAGGCCCTGTGTTAAACTCCTTTGTGGCTTCATGTTGAGCCCCCCGAGGTGTTTAATTCTTTTTATTTTTGAACTCGCGCCTTGTACCAATCGTTCAAGGCTAAAAGTTCATTTGATAAACAGCTTTTGCTTGCTCACATTACCACAGACATTACATAACTATGTTACCATACAAGTTGCGAACATATCGAATCTTGTGCCGTTCGTGCATGCCAACCATTTCTTGATTAAAATTGCATCTTTTTAATTTGATAAGTTTCTGAATTTCAACGAGTCTATTATTCATATTCCTCGCATTGACATCTAAGCGGTAATGTTTTGATTACATTGTGCGTATGAGCGAGCACGAGAAGATCTAATCCTTGCGTATTCGCATTCGGCGCTGATTTAAATTTTCAATTAGACTTGGAAGTTTGACGCAAGCATGTACCAGAGATAAGAATAAAGTATACCATTATTATAAACTTCTCGGTCTCTTGGATATCTTCGCGAATTATTACTCAAAGGCTATAATGACATAACGTAGCGCTTTGTATTCATTTTCTTTGTATGACTACATTTATTGTTCATCTAGCAATTTTTATCGTTGTATTAACATTTCAGCTGAAAGTCAAATGTAATACAATTGTTACTTAGTTTTCATGTATAGTTGATGTCAGCAAAATTTCTTACATCGGACATAGATAATATTTCGCTGACATTTAAATGTGGTTTTATTATTATATATTTATATACTATATGTTTGTCTTATTGTTCTTTTGGCCTAAATTTCACATAGAGCACTTCCATGTGCTTTTAAATAGATCTACTTTAAACGCATTTAGAAAAATGGTCTCGTGTTATTTAACGATGACAATAAAACTATTTAAATGGATTGCGTAATGGAGATTTCACTTAAGGGTCATTTCTTTTAAGCTGTTTGTTTGTCTTTAAATAGAGAAGGCAAAGCTTTTTGAAACTTGGAAAGTCTATGCCCAATCGATCAAAAAAGTGGTGAAATGAAACCGATAGTCATCGATTTTGATAAAATTAATGTCGTAGGATCCTTTTGTTGTTCTAAAAAATTATCCAAATTATTATTTCCGTAATTTCAATATTTTCCCGGAAAAAAATTACCAAAGTTCTCCGATGACATCGAGTTCGGGTAGATGTGACGTTTTCCAGTAAAACTATCATAACTTAGGTAATTCTGATATCACATCCTCCGTTTCAGTGTTAAAATATTACTAGCAAAATTGATTACAGCTGATTATTTATTTCAATTATTTGGCCAAATATTTGATGAATTATGATCTTGTATCGTTTATTCTTTTTTTGTGAAAATACTATTTCCTTTTGTAGACTCTTCTGGGTTACAAGGACCAACCATTTCATTTACTAAAACTCAACTTCGGTATAAAAGAATAAATATAATTGGTGTCTCCAAAGCTATCACGTAAATCACAATATGCATTCTTAACTAACATAGCAAAAAGAAAACTATATATAAACTAATCAGTTTGGAAGGCAATAGCAATTACAGAATAATTTACATAAAGTATTTTTTATGATAAGGCTTGACAACAAAAGTTTTTAAAGTAAATATATAAACATTTTTTGTCGTAAAGGAGAAAAAACTAGAAGTCATTCATCTTCATTTATTTTTAATGAAAATATAGCCAATATACACAAGCAGAAAGAATACTAGTATAGGGAAAGAAAGATTTATATTGCTCGGTTGATAAATTTAGGAATATATTAATCCCAACGGAAATCACATTGATTTATTTACATGCAGGATGGATACTTCTAAATTTGTTTTCGGCAAATTTAACGTTCACTTGTATACATTTTCATTACGTCTTTATGTTGCTCACACCGCAATTTTCTAAGTTTTGATCATAATAATAATTAGAGATCGGATAATGAATTTAATTTTAATGCGATTCATCCAGGTTTTCATTATGATGTTTTTGAAGTAAATTCTTATACAACTGTATGTATAATGTTTGTGTGTGTAAGAACTAAATTGGTCATCTTACACCTAGAATAATTTGAACCGTAAAAAAGATCTTTTTAAAAAACTTTATTACAAAATTATTAACTTTTATTCTTGAGATGCATTCATTTTGAAGTAACTCTTCATATTATTTTGATACTTGAAAATAAGGCAATCATGTTCAATTTATATAGCTAGTATGACTTTGCTGACATTGTCCTGCTCTTATCAAATATATCATCATCAGTGGCGCAACAGCCCTCGGTAGAGCCTAGGCCAACCAACTTTTTCCCCGCCTGACCGGATCTCGTTGGTTTTCATTGCAGTTTTGGCATATTACAGGGATAGGTTGCAAGCCCATCGCCCAACCCGCTCTCTTATTAAGAAATTCTGGAATGCGTGAGGAGTGCGAGATCTTGTTAGGTGGCTTGAACCAGACAGAGTCTTCTGCGTTTGAACGCAAGTGCGCTAACCACTGCGCCACGCACTCCTCTTTAATCAAATATATATCAACAAAGTAACATTTACGCTTGTAACCAATAAGAGCAGTCATGATCATCTACGATTCTGTCTATTCTGCCGTTCCCTTGCATTAATAAGCTAAACTTACGCCACTTAAATTACTAAATCAATTGCAAAATTAAATAAAAAATTGTTGATAGGAATCATCCAGCCAGTCAAACAAATATATTCAGAAAATATCACTACAATGGGCTATGTTGTTTAAAAATCAAACCGTTACAACAATTGCATATATAAAGAGATCAAATTTATGATATTTTACTTTAGAAACGTATTTAAAATGACTAAATTAAAATCTCTTTTGATTAATTTCATGCGTTTTTATGCGAATATATTCTTTCTCTCAATAAATGTTGTAAATAATGCCTGTGTTTTTATTGATATCTAAAAGACACAAAGTAGCCTTGACCTATTTGGTATAGTAGTAAAAAGACAAAAGACATTAGAAAACTTTAACATAGATCTTGAATAATTGTGAAAATGGCTTTCAACAGCTGGTAGCGATTTGTATTTTAAAAAAAGATATAAAATTTAAGTACTCAAGTTTTTATTATCGAAGAAAATTTGTTTGGGGCGAAAAATAAAGAGCTAGTTGTTCAATTTGTTTGGAGAATATGCGCGATTTAAAGCAAATGTTCCAGGCATGAAAGAACAAGGTTAAACATTAATCTAAAAATAACGAGCGTGAAAATATTTACAAAATAAATTAATTTCATTTAACAAATAAATAAAACAAGCCTTTATTAAGATATAAAACATTAGTACATTATTCATGTAATGATAGAGAAATATTCTTTTCATAAGAATGTATCTATCTATTTATCATTACGCATACTATACCCATATTATACACAGTATATATTTTAAAATCCATATATATATAAAAAATGGGTCTAAACGATTTATACATATTTTCATTGAATACCTAGGTATATCACAGTTGAAAACAATTTTGTTTTTAAATAATTTAATTACAATCCACTAAGCCAAAGTAATCCTCATAAATATGCCATTAAATTATCTTCTGAATATTACACTAAGAGAATTATAAGGAAAAGCTGAGCTCAGCCATAACAAGCTTCATAAATATAAGGATTAAGTTGAAATAAATTAAAAATCTATATCCTCCATAAATGCAGTTGAATATATTGAAACTCCCGAAAGGAAAAAGGTTTAGCGGATATGGAGATGAAACAGTACCTATAAATATAAAAAAGTTTGATTTATGCCTTACGTTTGGTAAAAGTACTATTCATATGTAAATATTTACTACTGTCAGGCTCATCTTAACGCATCTCTGTGCATGCAATAGATTTTTTATAGCAGTTTTAGGACGGTTGCGTTGGTGGTATAAAAATCAGTTTGGATTTGAGTTTACGATTATCGTCTTTTAACATTCTCACGTGTTAAATTAAATTAAATTCGTTTATATTTTTATTTTGGTTAATGTTATATGATGATCTGAATCTTGCATTATCATATAACTTAAAAATTGTTGTTTTCTTATAAATATAGTTTGTATGCCAAATAGTGCTGGATCTTGACGAAACAAGAGATTTTGATCAATCTCGTCTCGTCTCGAAATTAATCTTGATGGTTCATCTTAATCTTAATTTTAATCACGATATATCGATAATATCTTGAAAATCTTGAATCTCGGCATAAAGAATATGAACATGTTTTTTTTAACTTTACAATCTTTAACGCAAAATTCTAGCCTGTTAAGTAATTTTGAAGACCTAAAACCAGTCAAAAAGGGCAAAAGGAAAAAGGACAACGCACATTAGAAGTCAAATTAATAAATAAATATTCCTTTTTGCACAGTTGTATATATACAGGAGGAGGCCGCCCTCCCCGCCCTGGTCTTGATACGCCATTGCTCAAAAGTAATATAAGCATTTCTAATTGTTAATGTTTATTTTTTATAAAAAAGGTCAGTAATGGAACTTTACATTATTGTTAAAATCAATTAAAGTATTTTTAGAGTCTACAAGAAAAAAACATTACAAATTCAATTTTCCAACCAAAACAAACTAATTTCATTGATTACATTAAAGAATTCCCATCAAAACTTTAACCAGATGAAATCATCCAATATTCGCTCATTATGCAATCCATTGGAGCCGATAAAAGAATTTATTTTTAGGCTAAGCGAGCACATTGACATACATACGTGTTTAGCATACATGCACTCATACATTCGCCACCATGTTCGAAAATAAGCTGTAATAATTTGTAGTGCGTACGAATAATTTAGTATAGTACTTTACTATACTAGTGAGCTGTAAGCAGTAGCAATAGCATAGCAAAAACGATCTGAGATCATCAATTAACGAACTCGCTTGTTTGCTGCCACAATACTATCAACAAAATGTATCAACAATATATTATTTGGATGCGATACAAATATAACTTCGTAATAACCTCATAAATCTTACTTGACGCGTGGCGAGTTGTATATGCTAAGGATTGAACAGACGGGCTTCTATTGTAAGCGCGCTTTCGTTTCGCGTTGATTGAGAATGATTGATTTCGAAGTGCGTTTCTGTTAATTATTAATTAATCTTTCGTTGCTATATCATCGTTGCCTGGAACTGACGATCTAAGATGTTTAATTCATAGATGGATTGATAGAGTGCTGTTGAACTATAAAAATTTAGACGGGGGAGAACATTTGATCGAATTTTATTGTTTTGATAATTAAATAATTAAAATTGAGAACTATACAAATAAGATTATGCTATGAGTTTTTTTAAGATAGGATTTTATATGGTTGATGAATTTTAGAATTGTATTGAAGTGTGAACAACCATAATAGGCATATCGGTGACAATCTCACCTAATATGTGTTGTACCCGAAAGGGCTGACATTGCCCGGTGGATACCAGTCAACGTCTTGAGTTTTGTACGTTTTTGTTCAAGAGCCAGTCTGGCATGTTTTTGACATGTTTATCATCCAGGGTGCTCTCCTCATGCCATTAGGACGACACCAATTTTATTTCATTGATTGGTTTGGTATCCTTTTA
>JARJDU010039882.1:0-14109 GCA_030264695.1 Lissagria laeviuscula
GATTTGGATGAAGGATACGAAGCTGTTGTTGCTGGAAAATTTGCTGTATTTTTAGGAGCAGATACTGAATACATTCCTATCAAGATTGAAGACATTCAAATCAATTAATACAAAGTATTATTTTAATTTTAGTTGATGCTGTCAGCATACGAGTTATGTATTGAGGGTAGCATTGCAAACACAGTAAACTTTTTTATAGCGGCAGCTAGGTATATAATTAACAGGAACACAGGACGAGAAAAGAGTCAATTGGCACAAATTGGGCTCAACCAAGCAATTAAAGTCATCACCAAGTCTGGTAATGATTGTGAACGTATACCACTTACTTAAATTTAAAGTATTATAGACAGTGGCGTAGCTGCATATATTAGCAAGCATAATCCAAGAGTCAATAAAAAGAAAGGCATACTAACAACGTTAGAGAGCCTCCCTAGCTCATGGACCCCAACGGTTTGCGAATTTTCTTGATATATGCTTGCTACGCCTTGGATTATAGAATTTACGTTTGAGTGAGAATAGTATATCACAGTGTAGAATTGATTTATGCAATTTTACAGGTGCCTGGGTTCCTGCAATGAAAGCAGTTATGAATATGTTGGCACCATTTGATTGTGGCCCTGTAAGACCACCAATGCAACAGTTAACTGATGATCAAATCAAGGAATTAAAAATGAATTTGAAAAGTCATTTGACTGAGCAATAATATCTGATGTTGTAATGAATTATTTATTATTACAGCGATAAATATGTTTTGTTTATGTATAAATATACATATTTTACTATCAGCCGTAGTAATATGCTCTCTGAATGCATTTCCAACTTTTGCAGGAATTCTAGTTCACTTTAAATGATTTCGATGAAGGATATGAAGCTGTTGTGGCAGGAAAGTTTGCTGTATTTTTAGGAGCCAATGCAGTAAATTTAAAAAAAATTACGTGTGACGCAACAGTCCTAGTTGAGCCTAGGCCTATCAACATCGAGTCCCTTTTTTTGCAATGGTCATTGGAGACTATCCCTTTATATTACTGGCTCACTCTTACTGACTATTCTTTGTCATCAAACATTAGGCTGCGGTCCACTATGTTTGCCGACCGCCCTATCACTGTTGGGTCTCCCTACACACTATTGGCTGTTGATCGAGCACCGTTGTGGTTCTAGTCACACGATGACTTTGTCGTGTCTCGCAATGAATTTTGGCAATCACCCAACATCAAATGTGACAACACCATCTGATTGAAATCTACCAATCAACTATCAAGGGATGGTACACCCGCTGTTAAATCCCACGCCGTTCCTCACCGCTGTTGATTGTCATTGAACGTTCTCCGCCAATCCAGCCTGTTGGAATCGACGCTTAACTATTGTTGTATTAATCTCATTACCAAAAAGCAAAATGATATGCTGGATGATAAATGAATCTGCTGTATTTAAGAGGTAGTAATGCTGATACTGCCTGGTTTTCTTCACTGTAAAAACAAGAATTTATTCGTTACCTAAATTAGAATGACCTAAAAAATTGAACTAATTTTCCAAACGAGCATAAAATATTCCACTTCCGCGAAGCAGTTTCGCAACAATTTGCAGCAATATCAAAATAAAACCGGAAAAACCAAAGAAATTCCAGTTTCGAGTTTGGAGCCGCTTTTCGGCTCTTCCGCGAGATAACTCCGACGGCAGTCTATACTCACAATCTTTACAATTAATCTGGCTTCTGAACGAATACAAAATATTCCATTTCCGCCAATCAGTTTCGCAAATATTTGTCAAAATATCATGAAAAACCAGGAAGACCTAAAAAAACTCTTACCATGATTTATGTTAGGAGTCGCTTTTTCGACCTCAAACTGTTACACGCAACCCCAATTCCAAATTAATTCTAATTTGCTTAAATTGCATGGGTATCCTATTTAGTTAAACATATAAACATTTACTATGTGACTGCAGCGGGCAATAAAGTAAAACCGAACAACAAAGTTGCAAAGCCGAAATATATGCGTCTCTGATAAACTATATTTCAAAAGAATTCTATTTCAGATTCATTTATTTTTCAAATGTACAAATATTTCATAACATAACTACTGTTTCTCACTGCTTCATTAAATGGCATGCAAAGCAAGAATATATGATCATTTCTTATAATTATATTGAGCATCCCACGTATCACCTAATTAGAGAATGCAAGATCTGTTGTTAAAAATATAAATAATGTGCCAGTAAGATAGTAATTTAAGATTCAAGAAAGAAAGCAAGCAATGAAAAGTACCGCGATTCTAAATGTAGCAGGAATAAATACTTTTGTGTTGAGCCTACCTTATTAATAAAAATGTAATAATCCAATACGAATACGTACTAAAAGCATTACACACAACACAACTACTCAAACCTGGAGGCCTTTCGCGAATTTATTGGAAAATTAAACAGCAACCACGAGGTGAAACGGATGAAGCGAACGCGCACAGAACCGACGAAGAACTATGTGACTACAGCAGGCCAGCAAGCATAGCAGGAAAATCCATTAACGGATTATCAAAGTCGGAATGTCGAAGCAAGGTGATGAACATAATACGTTGTATTAGATGTTTACATTTCGTTCAAAACAATGTTATGAACGAATTAGATACGGATGTATCAACGGATGCTATTGTAACTTGATAATCAATGTCATTAATAGGAAGAACGCACAAATTGCGCATAATGAATTATTGTTAAACTTGATTATCATTTCAAACATAAAATCGACAAAATATTAATCTTTTCAGATCAATGTGGAAAATTAAAATTTCCGATGATACTGCGTATTCTTTCTAATGGATCATGATAATCATTTACTATACTCACCACTGGTGTTACCTGTTGTACGCCTATTAGTCACAAGAATCATTATCGCCCGCAAGTTGCTGGGTCCAATCGTATCCCGTTTTGCATCCCTGATCCCTGATAAACAAATGGCAATGAGCACCGCCTCGCTATGCATGCATTCCATGTGCGCCAACCGGCTTCCGACGGATCCGATTCAACTTGTGTAGTGGCGAAGAGGGAAACGCCCAAAGTACCGCATTCGCTAAAAATTAATTATAAATTAAAAACCAATTTAAAAAATGCAACTTATTATGTATAATAAAATAATTTACTTCATACAACTAGTTAAGGCTTGTTTGTTGCACATAAATCGTCGTCCGCTTGAAATATTTGGAGCGTTAATAAATATTTAAACAAATTGTTTGTAGACAACTGGATCGTAATCTGAAGAACTTTTGTAGTGTAAACTTCTTATGATTGGCTAGCAGCAAGCTCAGGTGTTGCTTTGCTCACTAGCTCAAGGGGTAGCACACAGAGCCGTATGACGGTTGATTAGTGCATTTGGGTATCTATTGAAAACATCTTTCGATTTAATCTGGGGTAGTAATCGACCTTCGTACATCTCTGTGAGCGCAACCGCTCTGGTCAAGGGTCTGCTGTCCCGAACTAGCGCGCGTCGCAACATTATACCACTAGCAGTCTAGCAAGATTGCATCACAGTTTTTCGGTGGAAACTAGACAACTAGTGTACAAATGTGGGCAAGCGAGTAAGTAATAGGATAGCAGCCCCTCACAACCCGCAAAACAAGCTTTACTGTTGCTTTAGATTTAGGGCAGCCTTTAACTTATAACGAAACGCCTTGTTATTGGAGCTCCTACTTTAGCTAATTTTCGTGTTAGCAAACGCCATGAGCGACATCTATAAGTTTTGCTACTAATCTCATTCAAAACAAAATATTATTCACTTACAACATAACCTGCATGTAAAATATCCTTTTAATATAAAACGATCCATTTATCAAAAAATACACAACGAAAATGCAACAGAGAGAAGAAAAACAACTCGAATCTGCATTAGACTCCATTATCCAACGCGTCAATGATCTTAAAACAGCAACAGCTGCTATGATCTACAAAATTGAGAACGAATATGAAACCCTCAACTGGCCAACTTTCCTAGACAATTATGCACTATTATCAGGAAATGTAAGTGTTCCCAATCTCATTTTACAACATTATATCCCAATTACTATTTACATTGATTTTCAGTTAACTTCCCTATCAAAAATTCTTAGTCATGACAAATGTCCAATTCTACGAAATCTCACAGTATTACCATTAATGCTGTCCCCTGAAAGAGATGAATTATTGGCACAAATGACTGAAGGCAGAGTATCCACATTCGCACACGATCTAGTACCGGATTATCTCCGAACCAAATTGGAACCTATGGCAGAAACCAAGATGTTACAACTTGAACATAAAGCAGCTACATTGCAATTCGAGAATTCACAGAAGCAAATCACTGCATATCAGAAAGTGGTTTCTCATGTTTGGGATATTGTTAGTAAAGCAAGAGAGGAATGGGAGGTGGAGGCATCTGCAAGAGGTGGTGCACAGCAGAATTCAAGTATGGCAGATACAAATCTTTTGGTTGCTGCTGTTGGAATGGGGAAAGGACTGAAAGTATGTTAGAACTGGAATTATCTACTTGCTTGTATATTTTGTTGATGTCTAATCCTGTCGTTTTTTGTTTTGTAGATGATGGGTACACCAGGACAAGGTGGTAGTGGAATAATGGTAGCACCTCCAGGACGTCCTGGAAGTCAAGGGCCACCTATGACTCCTACAGGCCAACCGATGAATAAAGCACCATCGGGAATTAAGACGAATATTAAGAGTGCTGCACAGGTGCATCCGTACAGTCGATGAATTACAATATTTAGCTATTAATTTATAAGAACAATTGATCTTTTGTAATATTTATCATGTGTTGTTGATGACTGCTCTTGTCTCTTTCAACAGACTAACGCTAACTTGTATTATTTGTATTTTAATAAAATGCATGTACATTATTAATTTGTAAACAACAAAGTGTACGATTTTTTTACAATTGTTTTAAATATAATTATAGTAGGTTTATGAGAGTTAAATAGAAATAATTATGTTTTAAGATAGAAAAACGAAGATAAAAGATTTTCACTTTTGCAGCAAGATTTCCTTTCGATGCGGCGTAAGTTTCTAATGATATTTTATATATAAAATATAAGAAGTTAACAAAAATACAATCATTTAGTTCAAAATGATGAAATTAAACTTTAAACAACTAAATATTACACAACAGATAGATGATTCAACGAGTAAAATGCATCAAAGGTAATTTTATAGACAAATTACATTGATTGATGCTTACAGTCTTAGAACATGAATAAAATAGAAGAAGCAAGCTCCGGATTTGTTTTGGCCACACATAAACAAACATTTATCTCTAGCCTAAGCATTACATATAAAATGTATGTAGCTGGTAGCAGCAAAGCAGGTTTTCATGCACAAAGGCAAAAGAGTAGATGAAGCGCGGCCCGCCGCTAATGTTGATGTTGGGCCAAAACAATCCGCATGTGTAAGCTTACGGCATGCTCATTCTATTCTATTCATATTCTAAGGTTACAATTGATGCATTTACTATACAAAATTATAACTTTGCCTTGCAATTATACTCCCTATGCTTAATTTTGTTATTTTATGTCATTTTTAAGTACATGAACCAATGAATGTGCACAAGTGCACCAGCTTCTAGTACAAATTATTATAAAAGTAGAAGCAATAATTATTATAACATTTGCTGCGTTCTTTAAGTACCTCCGAGGCCTCGGAGACCTCTTTTGCGTTCTTTAATGAAACACGGAGCTGTCAGAGGTACTACCGCATTTCGTGCTATATGACAGCTCCTCAGTACAAAGGCCTCGGAGCAACTTAAAGAACGCAGCATATATGTAAATTTTATGCATTGATTATAATAGCAATTATTTAAAGACATATAGCAAGAATACTCAATGCGTTGAGGTCCATAAGCAATGAGCGCCATCTAACGTCACTTAAGATTAGAAAATGCTTGCGTTGGGGTCAGCTATATGTAGTACCGTCACTCTGGTTCAAGATCCAGAATATTTTAAAATTTTCATTTTATCTTCTCAAATGACATGCTATTTCAATAATAATTGCATCTTAATTCATTTAACAACAATTGATACAATTCCTATCTTCGTTCGTTCACTGTCATTTTCTTTCTTTTCACATTATGCAATCTTGTGCACATTTCAAAATTCATGTTCACCATTGTTGTTTCTTTTCTCTTTCTAAGCATATACAGTTTTTATATCTGTTGATGTAATATAGATAATAATTAGACAAATTCTCTCAGATACCATCCAACGTTAATATGTACGCATATATAAACTTTGACATTTTAACAAAAACACAAAACAACAAATAATAGTAATGTAGTATATGAATACATATTTCATAATAATTTCAAACCAATAGAATGTTTCACCCAGGGCAGGATTAATAAGCTTCTCATTGAACATAAGAACTAACAATGAATATGTAATAAAAACAGATAATGCCATGTGGGAAACATCAAGTTTTTTGTAAGAATAGCTTAACATTAAGAATTAATATAGTTATAGATTAAGTTTGTGCTCATATTGCAACTGTGTTGTTCATATTTTTAGATGATTAATTATGTATTATAATTTATTAATAATAGATTCTTTCGAACACGCACGAACTGCAATTTCGGCAATCTGTTCATTAATTGCTTATTGCGCATGCGTTAGCGAAAATCGTTCGGTTATTCGAAAACCGCAGCCTACTTTATCGCAAATTCAAATGTTTCAAAGTACAGTAACAATTGCTGCGTTCTTCAATTACCTCCGAGATCTCGGAGACTACCTTTGCGATCTTTAATGTGAAACGGAGCTGTCAGAGGTGCCACTGCTCCTCCGAGATTGCAGAGCGAGCTAGCGTCTGCGCATTACCTGCTGTAAATTATAATCTAGAACTTGTCATATTTGTTTCAAAACCTGACGGATAGTTCCTACTACGTTTAAATTGAGTGTTGTGTCCATTTTCACAAAAACCTATTTAAATTGAAAATAAATGTCAAAGCGGCAAGCAGCAACATGAAGATTTGAGACTAGGTGACAGCTCAATCATCTCGGTTGCGTTCTTTAATTCAAACGTTTCCCGATTAGCTCGCTGACCACGTAAACAATTATTTTTCTTGCTCTCCCTCGGAGGTAATTAAAGAAAGCCGCAAATGTAGAATGCATGCGGTCATTTTGTTGCACATGCATTGGACTGTTAGTACTGCCACCTATCCGGGAACTGTCTAAACCAGACCTGGGCAAATGGCGGCCCGCGAGCTATTTTTGAAGTTGCTTGACTCGTTGTGAGCCCACGCATGCGCATTTTCATTTCGAGCATTTTCAAAAGAACCTATTAATTTGAATTCATTTGTTTTATATATAATTTTCCATTTACGTCTTCTTTTAATTATTTTTTATGTTTCTCTATATAATTTTTTTTGTTTAAATAGCCACTATTCATATATCAAACTCGTCTATTATTAAATAATAATTCATATTTTCTTTGTTAAGAAATGGCAAATGGCAAGTTTGATAATGAATCAATTCGATTTTCAGTATATATGTCTATAATATTTTTGTGTTGAAATATGCTTATAGATTCATATCATAGATATTAAAGTACATATAATTAAATAATCATTGTTCCCTATTGCATTATTTACATGTGTGTTTGTTGACACCACATGCAGATATCAAAGCAACGCTTGCTTTTTTTTATAACAATTCATATTTGAACTCTTGTTTGACTGACCAACATTTATGAACATAACAACGACATAATTGCTGCATAATAATATACTTTTCAAAACATTTAAAGCTATTTTACATAAATATTATTTAATACAAGCAAGTGTTAACAGATAATATCACAATCAATATATTGCAATTAATTTTTAGATAATGATAATGAACTTTATAAGATGATTATAAGAAGATGTAATTAATTTAATTATCTTCCGACTCTATAATCCCATTATGTACTTGCTTACATTCTTTTCTTTCTACTTTTTCCTATATATCCTTCTCAATTTATTTATTTTTGGCGAAATTTTATGCAAAAGGCACATATTGTTACTTTACATATTACATATATATATATAATTTCCATTCGTTAACCCAAAATATATGAATTATATGTAAAATACTTTCGGTTTGTTCACATCTATCGTTTTCGTTAGCTTCCTTTTTATCTTCTATACATTGCCATTATAACAACTTTTGCCCAAAATCTTAATGTTTACTAATTTAAGGACGGATTTTCGCTTATTTTGCATTCCTGGACAAGTTTAACCTTCCAATACTAGTTAATATCCCTAATCTTTAAGTACCATATTAGCATATTTTTATGAATCAACCACGTTTAGCAACGTTCCTAATTAGCTTGCTTGTTTGTTTATATATATAATTTCAATATGCATTAGAAACAAGAATTAATTAATTAAAAGTGTTTCAGCAATAGCAATATGTCTATGATATAAATATTGGTCAGTGTTATCGAGTGCAACACAACCGATTTCACAAAGTTTGCTTCTTATCTGTAGATTTATATATATATAATTTACATATTTAGGTATTTATATAAGTTTGTCGGCATGCAACCACCGACAATTTTCCAACTTTTATATCATATACTTACATATTTAAATTTAATGTACAAATACGATGATTGTCTATGAAGAGCGCGACGTTGGTATTAATCGGGCGGCAAATAACTGAAAAGTTTGAACTTGTTCCTGATATGTGGACGAACATCTTCTCGCTAAAAAATAAAATCAAATGTATAAGAACATTATTGGAAGAGATAACGACAAAAAACATTAAAAAGTAGAATAGGAAAAGCAAGGAAAACATAGATAGAAATAGTGACGGAACTAAGCCTTATGCGGACGAAATTAATCCACAAGGAGAAGCAGATGAAAAACGCGGGCCTAGGCAAAACTAGGCCTGTTGCGCCATAGGAAGAAGGACGCGGTGAAGGTAGTAGAACTAAAAGATGATAGGCATAAAGATTCTTTGATCGGGAAAGCTGCGCCTGGGATCCATTTCTAGCAATCCCATCCGTAGTGAGATTCTTACACAATGTCGTGCAACATTAGGTCAGTGCATGCATGTACCTCAATCCGACTGAACCTCTTCTACAATTATTGCACTTTCCTGATTGTTTCTTCTTCTCTTTGATTCGTCAAAAGGCGAACTTTCAGAATTTATTTCTTTTTTCAAACGTTTCCGATTGCAAATTTAATCAACTTTGCGCGCCTATTTCTTGATTTGCCGTCACCTTAATAGTTCTGGAAATATGCGTTCGAATCCGCTATAAAAGACAAGTTTCAAAAAATAGAGCCAAACTTTGCGAATTTATTTTGGTCATTTCGGCGGCAAATTCTTAACTTTTTGCTACCGTTCCGGATTGAGAAATTAATCGATTATGCGCACTTACTTTTTATTTTCCAGTTACCCTAATAGTTCTGAAATTATGAGGTCAAATTTATTAAAAAGCACAAGTTTAAAAATAAAGCCAAACTTTCCGAATTTATTACGTGCAAATTTTTAACTTTTTGCTAACGTTCCCGATTGCAAATTTAATCTACTTTATAAGTTTCAAAAAACAGTTCGGCTCTGCTCAAGAGGGTGAGATTCAAACTAGATGCGTACACGATTTCCAGAGCGACAATGCTGCGGAACAAAAAGTCTGTGGCAAAAGACCAAACAAAGATGATGATGGTGATGCAAACTAGATCACAGCACAGAACCATAAATGGCGGAACGGAGGATAGCACCACCAAGCAGGTGCATCCTACGCTTGTGCATAAATCCGCCTATTGCATTAAATTTTATCAGAGCCGGTCGAAGGGTGGTCTGAATGGTGCACAGGGTTGCGCTGACTATTGCGAATATCCGTAGTTTATCAAATATTCGGATATCTGTTTCTTCTTTAGTAAAATCCCCATAACGATTGTTATACGAGGGGGGTTTGATAAATGAGAATAGGGAAATGTTAATACATTATGCTTTTCAATTGAAAGTGCTGCACATGAATTTGTGTTCAAACACATAAATTACGAATCTGCAGTTTTTAGCATAATACACCCCTGCAGTATCACAATTTCTGTGGTCTTCATACATAACTTCAAAATAAAATAAATTCATCCTTCAATTATGACAAATATTTCTTACCAATTGAACGAGATCTTCAAGAAATGGTAATAACTTCATCAACTCGGAGTCAGTTCGATCCACAAACCAGCTCTCAATGGGAATTCCATTGTTTAACTATAAAGAAAAAATCAAAACTTTAATTAACCCCAGAGAACACAAAAAGCTTGCAAATTGACACTTACTTGATATCCGAAAGCCTGCGGGGAATTATCTACAATAATAGTCTTGCTAAGATCACGTCCCAAAATAGACAAATCCTTAATATAATTGCCATTAATACAAACGCAATGCTCCCTAAACAACCGATACTTAATCCATTTCCTCTCCGGATCTAATAGATTCAATAGCTTATCAGCATAGACTCGTTTACTAGCTGTGAAAAGTATGACTTCGAACATAGACGCCACACGTTCCATGAATTCTCTAAAGAATGGCCTCGTCCTCACATAGATCGTATACTTGCAGTCCTGGAAGAGCACCGGAAAGTGAAAGCTCGCATCGGACAACTCCTGCAAACTGCAATGCACGAGCGTCTCGTCCAGATCTAACACCAGACTAAATTCAGGACTCGATCGCGTTTTCAATGGCAACGCAGGACATTTCGATCGCATCTCGAACGTCAATGGAGGCAAATGTTTGATGAATACATAGGGATCGAAAGCTTCCCATGCCTCATCGGTCTCGACATGTTCGGGCTGTTCATGTTCAGGCGGTGGTAATGGTACAGTACTTGTGATCATGTCTTCTGTGCCTGTTGCATATAACGTCGAGTAATCATATCCGAGATTGTTAATGATATCGCCATTGCGCGACATCTCTTCGTCTAATAACGACGAAAAATCTTGAGTGTTCACGCCGCTGAGATCAATCTGCAGGTCTTGGTAATCGTTCTTCATGGTGTAATCATAATAGACGCTATCGCAGATTTTGTCGGCGTATACAGAGGTATATGGATATTTCTCGTCGGGTGTATAGAGTGGATCGGCGACTTGCATCGTTTCCGTGCAGTTTAAATGCAAATTGTTGTCGATGTCTAACTTGGAGTATTCCACCTCCTTAGGGAGATCAATGGTAGTCATCTCCAACATCGTCGAGCTAGCGGGAGATGCGTTCTCGGCGGAGGAGGATTTTGGTAAGGGCTGCGAAGAGATGAGAGGTTTATCAATTATGTTCGTGTTGGCTTCCACCTGGTGGACGTTCTCTTTGCCATCGGCGTGCAAAGCTTCCGGTTTTGTATCATTTTTCTGAGGACTGGTGGTGATGGACTTTTTTCGTAAGGAAACAACAACTGCGCGATTCTTGTGCTTCTTTGTAGGGTACAAGGAAAATCTCTTGGATTTGTCGCTCCTTAACCACATGTTGTGTTATCGTACATATTGGCTAAAAACAACGACAATGTTAATGGATATTTAATAATAAGTTAGACATAGTTACATAGTTACATTGTTTACTAAACTTACAGAAATGACATAAAACGCATGTTTGAACAAAGCAAACAGTAGCATAGTAAGACAATATTTGACTAGCATTCTCATTCATCGCAAACAAAACTTCCTTCGCATCTCAAATCCACATCAACCGACAAGAAAACCAACGAAAATCGTCTCGTGCACCTGCCCATGCTCCAAAACTTGTATGACGTACAACACTCATGCACTTGCTTCCGTTCATGCTCACATCAAACACCAGCCATACATCTATCCACTTGCCGTACCTATACACATATTATGCTTGTGTGCGGTGTCTATGCTCCCGAAAGTGGGCGTCCCTAATGTAAGAGAGTTCCCGCGTTACCACGAAAATATAAACAAATCGTAATTGCGCGCTTTTCGCACTCTATTATCGAAGCATCAACTAAATACCCGCTTTGCAAATAGTTCTAGGGACGCTATATTCTACAAGCGCACACACCGTGTTTTAGATGCAACAGCGTTTTTAAACAACAAAGTTTGTATCCGCGCATCAACTAGCGGTAGCGACATTTGCCGATGCACAGTTTTCATGCATCCAAAACTATGAGTATGCCATGACAGTCTTAAAATCTATAGAATTACGTGTATAAATTACCTTAAAATAGTTGCGAACGCTGGTTCGGATGTGTTTTCAAGCAGTTGCTGCACAGACGCACACACTTTCCACTCGCTTGGCGTTGAACGAATCAAGCAGTAAATCAAAATGGCGGCGCACGCTAGCTATTGTAATTTATGGATCCGCGCATGCGCATCACTCCACATATTCATTGAACAAACTACTATGCTTATTGGGTTGCATATAGTCGTAAATTCTGGAAATGTTCCATCACATAAAATTAATTAGAATTAGATCATTAATTAATTGATTAACATATTACCAAAACGATTAGGTGTAAAGTTATCACGGTTTTATGACACCACATATCAATATCATAGTACTATCGAATAAAATATAATATAGCAGCATACTTCTTGTTAGTTTCTTCACGAAACTGGTCTGTCAACACAGAACTTGTGTAAAGCTTTTTTTGCATTTCTTCCTTGAAAAAACTAACAACTACTGACTGAAGCATTTATCCATTATTACAATTTGTACCATAAGGCATTATGGTCTACTAAGTATGAAAATATATTTCCTGCTTGATTCAACGTGCTAATTGTATGATTAAAGCTGCGCACATCTCGAAAAACTCCATTGTATGATGGCCCACAGCAGGATTAGGCGTGAGACTACTCGCTGATGAAATGATCGGTGTTGGTACCGAAGTTCCCATTAATGCGGTCCCCGTATTTTCAGAAGCTTCATCGTTGGAAAGACTTTTGAAATCTAATAAGTAGCTTTTGTGATCAACCTATCAATAGAAAATCATTGAAATATCATATAAATAATACACTTATGTCTTGGTTTAACGGACTAATAGGTGATTTATTTAACCGATTTAACTAAAATTCTTGTTTGTTTGACTCAACCACAAGACCACAATAGTCAAAAATGTTCTATAGAGGGCGTACCCTGTCCGTCAAAATTTCTCCGTTAAAGCCGATATCCGTTAAATGGGTGTCCGTAAAACCAAGGCATGAGAGTAGTAAAATTGTGTTATGGTGAAAAAGTTACCTGGTAAAGTTGCAAAGACATTTTAACATATTTCTCATGCATTTTGCTCTCTTCCCGGACACGAACATGATAAGGATTTATGACTTTCCACTCGTAACCAAGCGCTTTCATGGCACGGTAGACTTCCATCATGATGTCGTTGGGTTTACTCTGAGAGCGAATGCCCAAATGCCATTTGGCGCGTTTGACGGGAGTGCCGCGCTCCCCAGAGGCGGCATGATTCGAGGCGATGACACGATCACGTAATGGTGCAATGCGTTCAGGATGTGGCTTGAGCGGACTAGGTCCGAAGTCCGCTGGAGATGGACTCATAGTAATTACAGGTGGCGGACTCCCAGCGACGAAGAATTCTTTCAATTCGGCTTTCGCAGCTTCATCGGCGATGCGCTTATTGTCGATTATCAGATGATATGCAATAGCTAGCTGATCGTGAGCATCACCGCTCAACAATGCATTGTGCACTTCAGCTTCTTTGACTCCAAATTTATCACATACCTAAGGTATATAACAAGAAACGAATAAATCAAAACGAGATAATATGAATGAATGAATGGAATGTTGAGATAATTACCTCAAAAACTGCATCAGTATCAATAACAGAAGAGTCCTGTTCAACAGGTGAAGGAAACAAGTATGCAGGACAATCTTTCTGGAACCACTCGTGCTTCTTAATGTCATCAATTGACGCTCGTTTCATTGGATCCGTTTGCAGCATTTGACATAACAAGCTGACGACGCTCTTGTTCAAGTATTCCGGAATCGGGAAAATGCCCGATTTTATTTTCTTGAAGAGTGTTGACACAGTGTCATCATCAAAAGGCAATGTCCCACATAACAATGCATAGAGTATGACACCACAGGACCAGATATCTACCTCAGGACCGGCATACAATTTCCCTGAAATTACCTAAATCCA